>CM042545.1:19422206-19537206 GCA_023630585.1 Cranoglanis bouderius | reverse complement strand
TTTTTTTTAGAAAAACTACAAAAATTACTTGCAACAACATTTTTTTGTTTGTTTCATCCACGGTAATTTTTTTTTCCCAGTAAAACTAATGTACCTATGTTGACCGATCTAAAGTAAACACTACTATAAAGTCATTTGCAGTAGTGATGTGAGATTTTATTTACTGTTGATGGTGTGAGTGGCCATGCTGACATGACGTCATGTGCAAAACTTGGGGTTGAGGAGACCTTCCTGAATAGGAATTCCACGTCGAGGGGACATTTTCTTTGTCTGTTTGTTTGTTTTTTTTCTTATTCAGTTCTAGTTTGTTGCTGTCTGTTTGTCATTTGCTCCCTGCAATGCACACAGACTATGACGGATTCTTGCCTTAACTAAACACCTTACCCTACACCTTCAAAGTTAAAATAATATGATAGAGATAAGATCATCAGGATGATAATATGATACCACATAATAGCAGTTCAAAATTGCTGAGAGGAAGCGGAACAGAAAGAATTTCTTATATGACAGAAAACTAAGGGAGTCTTCGGGGTCCTAAAAACATCCTATTTCTAGCCAATATAGGGTCTGAGTTGTCTATTCGGTTAGGAAATGTATAAGGCAGTGGCTCTGCCGTACCTCCATGGCCTTCTTCATCATTCTGGCGTCGAACTCAGCCGGAGTCATCATCAGGCCCATGATGAGACGGCACAGGTTCTTGGATAGCTCCGACTTCAGGTCCGCCATGAGGTCCTGCAGAGAGCCAGAGATAATAATCACACACCAGAACACAGCAGGGAGGCGGCATGAGGACGGATGCTGCAGTGAAGAGGACGACTCACCCGGCCCAGCAGAGACTTGAAGACCTGCCTGATCTCCTGCCTCTGAGCGTTGCTCCTCTTGGTAACGATGTTAATGATGGTGTCCTCGTCCGTTCCTGAACAAACAGACAGGATTGTGGGGGATTGCTTAGGAGGTTAGGAGCTGATGTTTCCTGGCTCTTACACTCAGAGTTGTGAGTCCCACATTACAGCAGACCAGAATAATTACTGGAAACTGTATATATATATATATATATATATATATATATATATATATATATATATATATATATATATATATATATATATATATATATATATATATATGTCTTACCAAACTGCAGAAAATTAAATCTATAGTCATAATATAATCTGTACTCAGAGCTATCTAATAAGACTTATTATTAGATAATTATTATTATGAGATTAGATGATAATTACAAGTTTAGGCTTATTTTTAGATATTATATTAGCATATAACAGCATTTTCCCAGCATTTATTTATTTAAAAAAGGCACGATGAGAAAGTTTAGATAAATTTGACTAAATTCCAGATATTTTCACCTTCTAATACATCATATTTTGCAGTATAGATGCAGTAGACTAACTAATAATGTAAGTAATAACTAATACGCCAACTAATACCCAATAACTAATAGTCTATACAATAATTAATAACTAATAATCTAACTAGTAACTAACAGTCTGAATAATAACTAATAGTCTAACTCATACCTAATAACTAATAGTCAAACTATCAACTAATATAGTAACTAAAAGTCTCACTAGTCTAACTAATAACTAATAGCCTAACAAATAACTAACAGCTAATAATGTAACTAATATTTAATAACTAATAACTAATCGTCTACCTGATAATTCATGGTTTATCTAATAACTAAGAACTGACAGTCTAGGTTATCAGAAAAATGTTTCCTAATACCTACCAGTCTAACTAATAACTAGTAATCTAACTAATAACTAATAATAGCCTTTTTTGCTATGGCAATAAAAAAAAAAATTACAATTTTACTCTGGCTGAAATCTAGACGCCCCATTAATATCTGGCAGTGACGCAATTTTCATATTTTTTCATTTTCGATTTTTTATTGCGATCTTGTATTTTTAGATTTCTGTGTCTTCTGCATATCTAAATAGCAGTAAGGGTTAGAAACAGGTCCGTCATTGTTAATAGTGTAATTTTAGTGTCCAGTAATGCTGACAATGAACTACAATACAATACTATATGATCCTTCAGCACTGAATCTGCTCACCAAAACCCTTCATGGCCTTCCTCAGGTCCTGAGCATCGCTGGCGGGGTTGAAGTCAGAGCAGGGTTGAACCGTTCCCCTTAACTGAGAGAGAGAGAGAGAGAGAGAGAGAGAGGGATAGTGCTCAAAGCTGTTACATCTGATCAGTGTACAGAGAGAAATGATCCTGCTCAGACAACCATGTAAACACACACATATGTCTGAACCCTTATAGTATTCACACACACACAGTATATAATGTCTTTTATCAGGTTACATTGGAGTTAGAAAGTGAGTCAGATCGAGTAACAGAGCTGTTATGGAAGATCGCTTTTCCCTTTCTGTTCCTGTGTGTATGTGTGTGTGTGTGTGTGTGTGTGTGTGTGTGTGTGTGTGTGTGTGTGTGTGTGCTCGCTCGTGCATGTCTCCATACTGAGCGCATTGCATTTGTGGAATTGCAATTCCTGGGAGAATGAAGAACATGTGAATAAACATGACGGAGATGATCAGGGTTGCCAGATCTGCAGTGAAAGCAGCACCGATAGCTAATAAAACTAGTCCAAAAACTAGTTAAGTCTGTTTATGTGAACTCCCTGCACTAAAGTACTGCACTAAATACTACATTATTATTTATAGACTCGTTAATAACTCGTAGCTTATTTGTGAGCAAGGCACTGACGTGACACGGCGTGATACGTTCATATAGCAAAGTACAGAACTGACGCTGACATCGAGAGAAGTGTGTATGAGAAGAGAGACGGATCATTCCACATGGGGAGAGGTTTAAGGCTGTTGGATGTTTCCATGGCAACGGAGATTTGTGATGATATTTGTTTAGCTCATTTTACACAACAATTTGTGGATCAAATTTGGATCGATGCATTGAGTTAAAAAAGTAGTCAAATCAAATCTATTATTATTATTATTATTATTATTATTATTATTATTATTATTATTCATTTACAACTGGTGTGTAGAAAATTTTTCACCGAGGCCCTCTAGTGGTGACATCAGGAGCTGACAGAAACGTTTTGTGGTGTGTGTGTGTGTGTGTGTGTGTGTGTGTGTGTGTGTGTGTAGTTTCCAAACCTGAACTTTGGTCATGGAGCTGATCTCCCACATCTTGTATGCGATCTGTGCAGCTTCAGGGAAAAACTCTCCTGCAACACTGAAACACACACACACACACACACACACACACACACACACACACACACGTAACTCATTGTACAACCTCTAATAACCTGAACCACATAAACAAGTGTGTTTGAGACACAAAACGACTCAACAAAGGTCACTTTGAACCTACAACCTGGTTTCACCAATTACAGACTGAAAGTAAATTATTAGTTTTAAAAAAACACATTTTAAGTAAATCATTAGACGGTCCTTAAAGCCCTCGTACCATTAGCATGGATGGTAGTTAGCCACATTTTGTAACCCTGTTACTTTAAACCACGTTTAAGAGCTAAATGCAGCCTGTGAGTAAAGTCACCCTATAAAGATGTTCCTTGTGTTTAAGATTAAATGTTAAGACTGACAAGGACTAAACGGCGACACAGTCTCTGTACCGCCTTGAAGCTTCTCGTACTCGTTAGCTACGTTAGCCTCAGACACCTACCCAAGCATGTCTCAGAGGAAAACTTTATAAAGCCTTTCAGCTATGAACACTTTTCATTTAAAGCACTAAAATCTAGGTTCAATAAAGTAATGCAGCCATCATATATATATATATATATATATATATATATATATATATATATATATATATATATATATATATATATATATATATATATATAAAATACATGTTTGTTTTTTATCCAGAAGAAAGAACGGCTGGCAGGAATGTACTGCGTCTCTGTGCTTCATAACACTGCAGTGTCCTCGCTGTTGCATCCAGACGCCGTTCGAGCAGCCGACTTTCCAGTCGTTCGTCTACAATGATGTTATTTATGTCGAGTTAAAGTCATATAGAGACACTTACTCATCATCTCCACCACAGAGCTTCAGCAGCGTGCGCTTGTACTCTCCAGACGTGTCGTCCTGTCAGAGTGCAGCCATATAGTGAGATTACACAGTTCATAGTACCTCAAATGGACATTTTAAATACAGTATAGTGCTTTCGTCATTTCTTGCTTTCCTTTTTTCTGTGTGTATTGACTTTCCGTGTTTAGCTTTATTTATCATTTTTACACTGGAAAAATCATGACAGCCCCATTAAGTTATGAGAACTTATTTCTTCTCTTTCACTCTAATTGTCCTGACACGTTTTAGATACTGAACTCAAGTTTATAAGTCTTCAAAACATGAAACTTAAAGTAATCCGTTGTCTTGACTACTTGTGATTAGAGTTGCACGGTGTACCGGTACTACGGTAGTAACACGATACTGAAACTTAAAAAGGTGGTACCGTAAGTAACGCGCAGCAGTTAATACTATTTTAAACAGCGTAAAACGACACATCTCACTGCTTTTGCATAATATACAAAGGTTACTGACACTTCATTTAACCTAAATTCTTTAACTTAATCTTTAAAGATTTCCTGTTTGATAGTAAGCGAGCTAACGTTACACTGTGTGTAAATACTAAAATTAGCCAAAGCGAGCTAAAGTTACGCTAACCGCTGTGTGTAAATACTAAAATTAGCCAAAGCGAGCTAAAGTTATGCTAATCGCTGTGTGTAAATACTAAAATTAGCCAAAGCGAGCTAAAGTTATGCTAATCGCTGTGTGCAAATACTAAAATTAGCCAAAGCGAGCTAAAGTTACGCTAATCACTGTGTGTAAATACTAAATGTAGCCGTGTTTTCTAGTAAGCGAACAAACGTTATGCTAACCGCTGTGTGTGTAAATAATAAAATTAGCCAAAGCGAGCTAAGGTTAGGCTAATCGCTGTGTGTAAATAATAAAATTAGCCGTGCTTGATAGTAAGCGAGCAAACATTATGCTAATCGCTGTGTGTAAATACTAAATGTAGCTGTGTTTTCTAGTAAGCGAGCAAACGTTATGCTAACCGCTGTGTGTAAATAATAAAATTAGCCGTGTTTTCTAGTAAGCGAGCTAACGTTCAAATGTCATGGGTTTTTTTTTTGGAGTTTGTTTCCAAATTCAGTTATTTATTCCTAATGTTGAGTTCATTCTTCGTTCTCTGAGGACAATTTCCGTTTGCATGATTTCATTGCTCTAGGGAAGAATGAATGAAATATGTGGCACATTGAATTAGTTGCTTGTCAACTGTATGATTGTTCTTGAGTTTTTCCAAAAGCCAGTTATTCATTCTCAGTAATAACGTATTCAGAGGAAACTCTGGTTTGTCTGTTTTCATTTATATCTATGAATTTGGTTCATTTTGTAGATTTGAATTATGAATTAACGCAATATCGCGTGGTATCGTGATACTTCAGCTGGTATAGTATCGTAAGATATGTAAGATATCGTGACTCTACTTGTGACCACTGAAGGTTAACTTCAAGTGGAGTTCACTCACGTTGGTAAGGCGGAGGGTGAACTTTCGTTTCGAAGTCTAACCAACTTGAAACGTTTTACAACGTGCACTTTTTGTACCAAACCTTAAATTAAATTGTATATAAATAGGACAAATTTTTAACTCTTTTAGCTAATGAACTAGTTTATTAGTTAGTGGGTCAGTATATCTAATAAGCGGAATATGAAAAGGAAAAAAGAAAACGAATTTTTTGCTAAATATTTTATTAGAAGTGTAACCATCTGACTGACAGTGTGGATCAATGCATCGATTTAAAAGGCAACAACTGAAATGTGTTAGCGTCTCCCTCTCGCGCTGCGCCGCTAGCGGAGGCTATTGGTCCGTTCGGTTTTGATTCATGTCCTGTATCCGCCCTTGTTCTGTCACTGGTTATCCGTTTATAGTTTGATTGTTGTTTCCAGGTGTCGAGTGTTTTATCTTGTTTGCGTTTGATTACCCGTGTGTCTTAAACCCCTGTTTGTGTCCGCTTCGTGGCGGAGTGTTAACTACGTGTAGCTAAACGTAACTGAAAGTAATGATGTTAATGATGATCATGATGAGTAGCGACGAAGCTAAAGAATCGTAGTTTTTCCTATGTTTTTGTTTACCAGGCGTTCCCTGGTTCTTGGATTCATGCCTCGTGACTTCCTGGAATATTCCTCCATGTCTTTGCTGTCCTCGCGTTTACCTAGCCTTTGGATTCATGTCTCGTGACTTCCTGGATTTTTGCCCTATGAGTGTTTGGATTATTGCTCCAGCCTTTTGGAATTACTGCCCTGTCTTTCTTTGGAATCTTGCCTTGTTTTTTTTTTTGTGTGGGTTTTTCGTTAGACTGTCCCGTTATTTTCGAATGTTCTGTTTCATTTTTATGTTCCTATTAAACTGACAACTTTCCCCTGCGAGTGCATCCTGCTTCCATCCTTCCGGGTTTTGTAACAAAATGAACTGATGCCACGATCGCTTTTTTAATCTGATGTGTAAATAATTTAACAGGCTATTTGCTCTGGTATTCAAAACAGTCCTGGCCCTGAGCCTACTGATCATCATATGCAAATTAACAGGAGGCCTAACTCGAATCCTGAACAAGGCCGGTCGCATATCTATCAAAGGTTACTAAATTGAATCCAAATGATATTATATCCTAGCAGACTCAGTGGTATCAGACTGTTGCCTTATAAACTGATCGTACCGTGTCGCATCGTATCCCGTGGAAACCTACAACCGTGTGCGCGCCAGACTACTGGCTTGCAGTACATACTAAACACTGATCATCCTGACATAAAGTAAGAGGTGAGATGTGTTTGATAACAGAATATCCACAGATCTGTGCAGGAGGTCGTTACCTGGATCATGCTGTAGAGGGATTTCTCATAGCGCAGCCTGAAACACTCTCGGATGTCCAGCATGTCGATCTCAGAGCGGGAGATCATGATCCGGATCAGAGTGTTATCATCCGTACCCAATCCCTGCGATGGAGAGCGAGAGAGAGAGAGAGAGGAACACGTTACGTCAGAGAGGAAATACTGTTGTGTCATTTGTATTTCATTACTATAGACAAAATACTGCAATGTAATGATTTTGTGCTTCATATTTTTCTCTGTTTTCACAATACCATAAATACTCTGCGTGATGACATCATGCTCACGTTGTTCCAGTGGATCTTATACAGCACTTGTTTATTCCAAAACGTTTGATTGGTCAGAACGTTTTCCCGCCCTGCTGTTATATCCGATATCTCGCAGCTTCGAAATTGTTAATCACACTTTGGCAGCTAAATTAAAAGTGGCCATATTAGAAAAGATATGCATTAGAAAAGCCACAGTACACTGTTGTGTTTATTCTGCATTACACCACAGTGCTGCTGATTTCTCGATTCTGATTGGTCAGAAGATGCTGATTAATTTTCTATAACGGCAGCTCTGACAGAAGTGCAGCGGCACACCACGGGCCCACGTTAATCATTTAACAATTTGTGGAAGGAGTCTCCAGTGTCAGAGGTAAAGCTGTGACTTTGTGTGTGTCTCTGTCGTTCTATTGAACAAGCAGAACATTGTAATTGTTGACAAATTGCTGCGGTATACGTGGAATAAAGTGCGTTTCGTTATATTCCGGGTGCGTGAAAGTCTTTGAGGTTCGCTGGTTACCTTCATGGATTTGTAGAGGCGCTTGGCGAAGAACATGGGCCGACTGCGGACACACTGCACTGAGAGAGACAAGCCGAGACTCAGATCAGCACCGTTCAGTCCTGTTCAGATTTAAAGAGTGTGTGTGTGTGAGGACTCTGTGTGAAAAACTTACCGACAGCCAGCATCAGCGTCTCAAAGTCTCCTGACAGCTCGCTCTTAATGCTGTCCTCGATGGACTTCTCAGTCAGCTCCTGATACTTATCAAACACTGCGCAATACAACATGATTGTGTCTTAACATTTAATAATTTTCAGGAAAAAAATGGTGTGTTTAATAGCGCGGTATAAACGTGTGACAGTCACCCAGCTGCAGGTGAGTCGTACTCCGGTTGCCCAAGAGCATGATGAAGATGGCCTCGTCCGTCCCCCACTGCTCCTCTCCGGCCGCATACAGGTGCTGTACACACACACGCACACACACACACACATACACTCATTAGCTGCGATCTAGGCAAGTTGGCATGACGATGACGATGAAGATGACGATGATGATGACTTCACTACTCCTCACTTGTGCATCCTCTTCCACCAGATCTTCATACACCACATCATCTTCATCTCTGGCTCCCTGATGAACCAACACAAGATCGTTACTAACAGACACACACACCCACACACACACACACACACACACACACACACACACACTGCACTAAATTCACCATAGAGCTAAACAGACTGCACCTGCTCTGATACAGACTTCTCCTTTAATAACTGTTATAATAATAATAAGAAGAAGAAGAATTAATAATTGTTGTTGAAAATATCTCACTGCTTTCTTTCAGCTACTTGTGCACTTAAAATTTAAATAATAATCCCGACTTTGCATAAAAAAAGGAAAACACAAATCTGTCAGCGTTATTCACGCTCACAGCATGTGATTACATAAAATGCTTTATACCATGCTCTGTCCGAATACTCGATTCTGATTGGCTGGAAGGTGTGCGTTCAAACCGTATAATGCGCAGGTAGTTCCAGTCAGTTTAATCACCGCTCTGTATGAATGTGCTGCCTATAAAGAACTGTAACCATAGTAACATACAGTTGCAGTCGCATACAGTGGTTAAAATCACGGCCTCATTATTAGTAGAGAGGCGGCACAGGCGCAGGTAATTCACACACACACAATATTCATTTATTATAATTCATTCAAATAAATGTAATCCTATCGCACTACTTTATCTCTGTGTATGAGTTAGGGCGGGCCGTATATCAAATAACTCACGAAAATTAACCGTTATTTTTATCCTTTCAGTCAAACTTTGCACTGCAAACATCAATGACTGCTTTAACTCGTCAGCTTTAATCATTTTAATGCACTCGAGAGGTTCTTTGCCTCCACGTCATGCATTAAAATCGCGTAACACAAACCTAGCCGTGGATTATCCCTTAATTACAGTGGATTATCAAAGCTAATCTAATATCAGGGTTTCAGGACAATATTCACTGTCAAAAATAACATCAGAAACCAATTAAAAACCATTAAGAAACCATTTGTAATGTGTTGTTCCTACTGGTTCCTGATGACAATCATCTACTTCACCAACTTGTAGTAAATTTCGGGGTTTTCTTTCAGCTTTCCATTGCTTTTTCTGTAGACATTATTATTTGGTATAGAAAAGAAATCTTCAAAATCTTCAAAACTGACTCTTTAGCTTTTCTTTAAACTCCTGAATGTTTCCGGTTGGCTTTTTTTTTAAAAAAAATTGTTTTATTCTAATGGTAATCATCTATCCATGAAAGAAGGTACTGTTCAGTTCTGGTAGTGTTTAACCAGTGTTTTAATGGAAACCTACAGGAATCTGATGGAAACCATTAAATCAATTCTGATTCAAGGTCCATCATGCAAATGAAAACCATCATAAATGTTGTTTTGGGCCCCCCCCCCAGTTTTCTGTGTATTTTTCTTTAAACGTTTTTTGTAGAACCGACTTGAAAAATTTGAGAAAGAAACCCGTTCAAAACCGACATTTCTTGTGAGGGATTTCAGCTTAATGGTTCTGGTGGCTTAAACCTCATGAATTGCATGATGGAAACCATCAGAACATTTTCACTGACTTTTCACAGAAGCTCTGATACCTGGAGCAAAGCCACCAGCATCTTCTTAAAGTGTCCTGATGTGTCTCCTACAACGGCCTCCTCCAAGTCCCTGCCGTACGCTGGAGACGACACAACACAACACAACACAACACAACAAACGTCACGAGGCATCGTTTCAGAACGTATGCGAGATATAAACGGCCGAAAGCTCACCTTCTTTGTAGGCCGCCACCATGCTGTGGATCTGTTCGTTCGTCCTTGAGGCGAGGATTTCAATCAGACATCTCTCATTAGTGCCGGCTCCCTGTAACCAGGAACATCAATAACTCAAAACACAGAGCTTTCATTTAACTCAGTAAGGATGGAACAGTTCAAACAGTACACAGGAAGAGGAAGAGGATGGTGCCGAATCATCATAACTGTCTCACTGGTGATTTTCTGCCATCACTGTGCAGCGTGTTATAAGCTTATTATAAGTCATAATGCCATTATGTGCTGAGCGAGCTGCTTCATAAACCATGCAGTGTCATACAGCACCGTGAAAAAGTCCACAAGTCCACAAGTCCACGCTGAAATGAGTCGAGACCCTTTAACCTATGAGATTAAATTATCAAGGCATCGGCTTATTTGCATATTGCATAAATTACACAGAAATATATTTTATCCACATTGGTAAATATCCTCAACTTAAGACAAGATACATTTAAATGTCACAATCAGTGTTTGCCAGGTGTTAATATTATTTGCTGATATTTTTTAAGGGTTTTTTTTTTTTTTTTTTAATGACGTTTTTGCAAATGAGGCTTCATCTTATTAAATATGCACACATTTGCATAAATAACTCTAGTCTTTGAATGATTCAATCGATTTAAAAGACTTATTTCGCCATAAATATAACAGTGAAAGACTGTTATAGATTTTTTTTTTTTAAATAAATAAATAAATAAATAAAAACAACAATTTTAGTCTCAAACCTAACAATTATCAACAATTTGGGAAATTTCCCTGTGATATCCTTCTGAACACATGAAAATATAGAGATTTTGAGAAGAATAGAATGCGGTTTAACATGTTCCCACTGTAGTTAGTGTGGCTTGTAAGATTTATGATTAAGCAATATCACACGACAAGAACGCAGTCATACTGATTATATGCACGGCTGTAGGTAATCCCAGCCGTTCCGATATTCGTTATAACCGCACGACTGCGATATTCCAGCTCTATAATCGAGAAATTAATATCCGGTGAAATCTCAGACACAATATGGCCAAATATTGTGTTTATTTTTGCCCCGCTAGTGGAAATAGATCCCGAAAGAAGCTACTCACTTTATAGCAAGCCGGCTCGCTGGATAGCTAGCTCACGCTACGGAACTAACCGTTGTATAAAAAGAAATTGACCTGTACATCATATTGACACACATTAGGACACATATATTAGGAAACAAGCTTTTCAGGGAGTGGGCGGAGCTTAAAACTAAAGTTTCTATGTGACCGATGATCATGTAGTAGTCACAAATAGATAAAAACAGTGTAAAAATATATTTCTATTGAGTTTTGACATTTAGACATGTGATTGTCTGAAAAATCTGAAAATGTTTGACATGACCAAAATCATCACTTTTTCACCTTAAGGCACTTAAGTATATTGATTGATTGATTGATTGATTGATTGATTGATTGATTGATTGAGTGCAATCATAAGTAATTAATATGTAGTTTACTATTCGGACATAAAATACAGATTAGCCTCATGATCAGTTAATAAATTATTATTATCAAAGTTTAATGTACATCGTAAATGATGTATTAATATTTAGGTGTCAGATAACCGTAAGGTTTCATGTTTATTAATACTTAAATCTATAAAACTAATAACTAAACAGAGAAAACCTGAATCTTTGCAGGTGTTTATGGCTGAAGTTGAGAAGTTTTTGCTTTCAAAGTGCTTAATATATTCATTTAATGTTGCTTAATAATGTATTAATAAGGATTAAGAAGTAACCATTAGTAAAATATGTATTACTTTATTATGAATATTTTTACTGAATTTTAAATGAAAATTTTAGGCAGGTTTTGTTTTTTGTTTTTTTTTCCCCCGCTTTAGCCCAAACGTAGTCAATCTGCCAAGTCATGCTCAGTGTCTGATGTCTGCTTGCTTACTAAGAATTTTACCACGTAGCTGAATTTTATGGGACTTTTAAGTCAGTAACGCGGCATTCGACTTACCTCCGTCACGGATGTGTAGAGGCGGCGAACGCGAGCGCAGGTTTGTATTTTAATGAAACACGAACAATACAGAAAATGTAAACTTAGACATAAAAACACGAACTAGGCTTTCGAGGAAGAAAGAACATAACATGACAACGAAAGACAAAAGACAATAATGAGGTGTAAGACGTGACTTAAATACTCGTGCTAACAGTCCGGTGAGGTGCAGTGGCTGATGGGAAACGTAGTCATGCGGCGATTTCATGACCGTAACAACCTTGGAAATTGGAACTACGTCCTCTCTGATCTCTGTGTTCGACGTACAAAGTGGGAAAAAACATGTTCGCCTTCATGTCTGTCTTTCGCTAACAACAGTCTAGCCAGCTAACCGTGCTGAGTGATGCATATTTTCCTCCTATAGACTTATAGCGAATATATCCGTATGTTGATTGATCTATAGCTAACACTTGTATATACAGTATGACTCATTTAAAGGTAAGAGGTGCTGCTGTGTTTACTGTTCATGCTGTGAGCAGCCATGTTGATTTGACATCACTTGCTGAACTTGGGGTTGAGAAAACCGTCCTGTGTTTTCTTTGCTTTTTTCTAGTCGGAGTTTCAGTCGAGTTTTTGTCGAACGCAGGATAAGTGTAACTCTATGGGGGGGGTCCCATGTAGGCTCCGCCTCCCAATGTTTGAAGGATGGAATTTTACCTAAAAAGCTAGAAGTGATGCAGATGATAACATAAGCATGACCACTTCTGACATAAAGGGATACTGGCATGATTAACATATTATAACTGAGTTATTATAAGTATTCTAAGTATCCTTTATATAGTTACACATACAGTATAACGCCTTGTGTTTGTGTTGCAAGTGTTTCTATCTATCTAAACGAAAATGTTACTATCTATAGAAACACTTAGGAAACAATATTAGAGAGGTTTATCCGGGGCGGACGAAGAAACAGAAATGTTGATCAGGTCCGAATTATTAGGGGATGTGAACGAGGGTGTGTTGAAAACAGTAATGAAACTCATCTCATATCCTCACTGCGTCGTTCACTTACCACACCCTAAAGGCAGCATTAACGGAGCAGATACACAGAGAAAGCAGTCAGTGACACACACACACACACACACACACACACACACACACACACACACACACACACACACTATCACGTACACACACGCACACACATTAATATAATGTCAGAGTCTTACAGGAAAATGTGGGAGAAAAAGAAAAACTACAGGAAATGAACTTTATGCTGAAGTGAGATTTTCATTATTATCTGTTTACGATCTATTCCTGAGAAAAAAGGAAACTTAATGCTAAGACTTGAACATAGGGATACCCTAGAGGGCACTTCATCACGTTTAATCTACCATAGGGATACCCTAGAGGGCACTTCATCACGTTTTTATCTACCATAGGGATACCCTAGAGGGCACTTCATCACGTTTTATCTATCGTAGGAGCACCCTAAAGGGCACTTCATCACGTTTTATCTACCATAGCGATACCCTCAAGGGCACTTCATCATGTTTTATCTACCATAAGGATACCCTAGAGGGCACTTCATCACGTTTTATCTACCATAGGGATACCCTCGAGGGCACTTCATCATGTTTTATCTACCATAAGGATACCCTAGAGAGCACTTCATCACATTTTATCTATCGTAGGGGTACCCTAGAGAGCACTTTATCACATTTTATCTATCGTAGGGGCACCCTAGAGGGCACTTCATCACGTTTTATCTACCACAAGGATACCCTCGAGGGCACTTCATCATGTTTTATCTACCATAAGGATACCCTAGAGAGCACTTCATCACGTTTTATCTATCTTAGGGGCACCCTAGAGGGCAATTCATCACGTTTTATCTACCATAGGGGTACCCTAGAGGGCACTTCATCATGTTTTATCTACCGTAGGGACACCCTAGAGGGCACGTTATCATGTTTTATTTGCCCTTGGGGCACCCTAGAGGGCACTTTATTGTGTTTTATCTACTGTAGGGGCACTTTATCATGTTTTATCTACCGTAGAGGAGACTTTATAATGTTTTATTTACCCTAGGGGCACCTTAGAGGGCAATTTATTGTGCTTTATCTACTGTAAGAGCACTTTATCATGTTTTATCTACCCTGGAGGGCACTTTATTGTGTTTTATTCAGCCTGGGGGCACTTTAGAGAGCACTTTATTGTGTTTTATCAACTGTAGGGGCACTTTCTCATGTTTTATCTACCCTAGAGGGCACTTTATCCTGTTTAATCTACCCTAGAGGGCACTTTATCCTGTTTTATCTACCCTAGATGGCACTTTATCCTGTTCTATGTACCACAGACGGCCTTTTATCCTGTTTTATCTACCCTAAAGAGCACTTTATCCTGTTCTAGCTACCCTAAAGTGCACTTTTGCTGCATTTTTTAAACCATGGCAGGACTTTCGCACACAACTAACACCTTTACAACCCCATCCTCACCCTGAGTGTGCCAGTGCATTAAGGGGATAATAATGTATTACACACTAAGTGGCCAGTTTGTTGAGTACTAGATGAGTTTGCCTAAAAAATGGCCCCTAAACAAAAAAGAACAAACATTTTTAGAAGAACAAAAAGATTTTAAACGGTGAAAACAAAAACACAAAAAACAAAAGCATAATTCACACTAAATGACAAAAATACACAGTCTGTGTAATCTACACAAAATCTAAAACTATACTATAAAGAGGAAAAAAGCACAAATGTTTTTCATTCATTTCAATCATTTTTTTCATCAACACAAGCCAAACCCTGGCATGCACAGAATGCAGAAACTCTTAGCAGCTACTAGAGTTCATGAAGCTGTCGATGGATTTCAGTCTCAGTTGTGTTTACATATTTTCTTACCTTGATTGCGTCCTTGATCTCTTTGGCATCGTGATACGCTGGGGGTCTCATTAAACTCACAATCAGACGCTCAAACTTGCCTGTCAGTTCATACTTCAGATCTGCAATCAAGTCCTGGATAAAAACAGATGTTTGAGAAATTTGAAGTCAGCAGCCCAAATGGGACAGATTTTATTTCTAAGCATAAAACCTTGCCTGTAATGCTGTGTATAAAGGAATCTGGTTGTATAAAGGAATATACCATATTGTGAATGTAGCATGATGTTTTTAATTATCTGAGAAGCTTTTTACTGCTGGAGATGAGCCAGTACCTTTCCATAGAGTGATTTGTAGGCACTGCAGATTTCCTGTCTCTGAGCGTTGCTTCTGGAGGTGACCAGGTCCAAAATGGCCTCCCTGTCACTTCCTAAGAAAGCAAAAGAAATGTTTAGTTTGTATGATGTTTGATCTTTACTCATGTTGCAGACACTATAATCCTTTTATATATTACAATCTAATCCAAGCATATTGAGTGTTAAAGGAAAACTTTTCAAACTAATCTTTATCAACTGCATCTGTTCAAATACCACAGACAAATTTTATTTTTCCGGTAATGAGAAAAAAACAAAAAAACCTGCTTACTCAAACTCACTTATAATAAAAAGTCTAAGGGCAGCTGTTGCATTCATCAATAGACATTTATTTAAAACAAATTTTGTGAATTCTTCAAACATATTTGCAAATGAAGCTCTACGTCTGTACAATTCATTAATTCAGAAATGAGAATACTTTTTAGTTTAAAGCAGTCGGAACTACTGTTTACTGTATTGGTCCAGTGTTAAAATGTTGGATGAAAATCCATAAAAACACTTTTATATGACTGTTGCTCCTTTAAAAGACTCTCTCCTTTAATACAACTGTCTCTCCTTTAATACGACTGTCTCTCCTTTAATACGACTGTCTCTCCTTTAATACGACTGTCTCTCCTTTAATGTGACTGTCTCTCCTTTAATACGACTGTCTCTCCTTTAATGTGACTGTCTCTCCTTTAATATGTCTGTCTCTCCTTTAATGTGACTGTCTCTCTTTTAAAAGACTCTCTCCTTTAATGTGACTGTCTCTCCTTTAAGGTGACTGTCTCTCCTTTAATACGACTGTCTCTCCTTTAATACGACTGTCTCTCCTTTAATGTGACTGTCTCTCCTTTAATACGACTGTCTCTCCTTTAATACGTCTGTCTCTCCTTTAATGTGACTGTCTCTCTTTTAAAAGACTCTCTCCTTTAATGTGACTGTCTCTCCTTTAATACGACTGTCTCTCCTTTAATATGACTGTCTCTCCTTTAATGTGACTGTCTCTCCTTTAATACGACTGTCTCTCCTTTAATGTGACTGTCTCTCCTTTAATACGACTGTCTCTCCTTTAATGTGACTGTCTCTCCTTTAATACGTCTGTCTCTCCTTTAATGTGACTGTCTCTCTTTTAAAAGACTCTCTCCTTTAATGTGACTGTCTCTCCTTTAAGGTGACTGTCTCTCCTTTAATACGACTGTCTCTCCTTTAATACGACTGTCTCTCCTTTAATGTGACTGTCTCTCCTTTAATACGACTGTCTCTCCTTTAATACGTCTGTCTCTCCTTTAATGTGACTGTCTCTCTTTTAAAAGACTCTCTCCTTTAATGTGACTGTGTCTCCTTTAATACGACTGTCTCTCCTTTAATACGACTGTCTCTCATTTAATGTGACTGTCTCTCCTTTAATACGACTGTCTCTCCTTTAATGCGACTGTCTCTCCTTTAATGCGACTGTCTCTCCTTTAATGTGACTGTCTCTCCTTTAATGTGACTGTCTCTCCTTTAATACGACTGTCTCGCCTTTAATACGTCTGTCTCTCCTTTAATGTGACTGTCTCTCTTTTAAAAGACTCTCTCCTTTAATGTGACTGTCTCTCCTTTAATGTGACTGTCTCTCCTTTAATACGACTGTCTCTCCTTTAATACAACTGTCTCTCCTTTAATGCGACTGTCTCTCATTTAATACGACTGTCTCTCCTTTAATATGACTGTCTCTCCTTTAATACGACTGTCTCTCCTTTAATACGACTGTCTCTCCTTTAATGTGACTGTCTCTCCTTTAATGTGACTGTCTCTCCTTTAATACGACTGTCTCTCCTTTAATGTGACTGTCTCTCTTTCAATATGACTGTCTCTCCTTTAATACGTCTGTCTCTCCTTTAATACAACTCTCCTTTAATGCAACTGTCTCTCCTTTAATACATCTGTCTCTCCTTTAAAAGACTCTCTCCTTTAACGCAACTGTCTCTCTTTTAATACAACTGTCTCTCCTTTAACCCAGATGCGGTGGGAAACAAAATGTCCGGCGTATTCTTTTAAGGGCGGCAACAGTGGTTCTTTATCAGTGCTGGGATTTGAACCTTACATCACTGTCACAGAACCTTAACCAGAACAGACCCTCCAAAACCCTAAAATGCGGATTAGAATTAGGCACGGCTCCTCACCAAAGCCTTTCATGGCATTGTAGAGAGCTTCAGCATCGCTGTTAGCATTGAATCCTGGGAAATCTTTCACTGTGCCTCGGAATCCCTGAAACAGAAAGAGTGAAATTTAAATCTGGATAAATTTCTGCAGGTGGTTATTGTTTCTCTCCTCTTGCATGATTTGAAAAGCATTCCCCCACAGGGACAACAGCAGAACCCTACCCTACTACTGCCCGTAGTTCAACGACTCCATTTTTTTATAAACATGAACCACCATGGTTTCTGTAGCAGGTCGTCTGTTGCTGTTCATACAATCGCTTTCGTTTAAGCAGATTATTTAGCTGAAGGCAGCTCATGGGCCCACAGACTAGCTACAAGGCTAAAGGAAGGAGAGTTCACAGACTGTTTACTTTATTTACCCTAGCAAAGTGACTATATGTAGCTTGTTGAAATATCTAATGTTTAAATATGAATGAGCAGAAAGGTGTATGTTTGTTCTCCTCGCATTAAAGTAAAAATACCTGGATGTGTCTCATCTGTTTAGACTCTGAAGCGCTAGTTAAAAGCAGTAACGTGAAGCAGCACTACAAAAAAAAAAAAAAAAAACACTTCAAACTGTCTTATTTATATCCAGAAACGAATCGTTAATGGTTACGCATTAAAGGGTAACTGCTGTCGCAATTCAGTCATGTTTTTTTTCTTATCCAAAGAAGGAATCGTATGGATCTTCACAATTTTTTTGTAATGTCTCTGTTAGCATCGCTAAAAATAAACCAATTAGATTATAAAACCAGCGCTAGAGAAATTTTGATGATGGCCCTTGTTTAGCGAACGTGCTGCTGAAGTGCAGGATCGCTCAGCGTTTCCTCTCCCACAGATCGATACTCAATAATGCAGAGGCAGCAACATGAACACACACACACACACACACACACACACACACACACACACACACATTGTATCTCACACAGAAGTCATCAACAATGAGACAGTGTCATGTGACGCTATTTACCATCTTAACACAAAGCATTGTTTTGATGACAGATGTGACTGGACTCCAATCCGAGCCGTAAGAGAGACCGGAGTAAGACGAGCTGCTGGGTAACACGAGATACCCCAAAAGCATTTAGGTGACTATATACAAAACACATAATCATCAACTTCCAAATTATCGAATGCTGTCGTTTTTATTTGAACTCAACGAACAGCTAAAATGCATCATTTCACCCCGAACAGCTCACAAACCTTTAACAAAAATTTAGCTGCCATTAGCTAAAAGTAGCTAGCCTACTAGGCTAGTTCTTGATTTATATCAGTCCAAAAAAAAAAACAGTGTTTCCATAACAACCGAAACCATTTAATCACTAACTAAGTAGCTAAGTTAGCTAGACGGTGTTAGCTAGCACGTGGGCTCTGCAGCTGTAACTTTGCTGGCAGCGCAAAATCAACCTCTAATCTCAGAATTTTAGTGCTGTGGTAACAAATTTACATTTACATTTATTCATTTAGCAGACGTTTTTATCCAAAGCGGCTTACAAAATTACAATTTTACAAAATTTGACCCTAGTGCATATTAATGTATTGTTTAAACAATTTTTAACCTCAGGGTATTTTTTTTGAAGTATTACAAATAGACAAAAATGAAAAATAGCGAACTAAAAACAGTCATAGCTCCATTACTTTCCTCCTCAGGTGGGGGCGTGGCCTAAACTTTGAAGGCGGGGATTGTACATTATACTGCATGTGATTTGACTGTAGTTCCTATGTATAGAAATATGTACAGGTGCTTATTCTGAGCCAAACAATGTCTTTAATAGTGTGTGTATGATGATTTGGACATACAGTTTACACGCTAATTAAGTTTGCATTACTGGTTAGCTACATTAGCCTCATTTACTTAGCTTAGTACTTAGTACACCAAACATGTACAGTATGTCTATATATAATTATATTGGAGTATTTGAGGTAAAGGGATTTATTGTGTGTATTTCAATTTTGTCTCAAATAGTTAGTTGGTGTATGTTTTATGTGGGGAAAAAAACTCAAATTGTGCCTTTTCTTTTGTATATAGATGCATGAGTGAACAATTGCCACACCGTCCAGCAATATAGTTCGGCTGTAGTCCGGCAGACTCACGAAGAGGAGCCACAAATCAAATGGTTCCTGCTTGTTTACCAAGTAGCAATGAGTTTTAAAAGCCTGTAAATTGGCAAAAGACGCGCACCCGAAAACATCAGGAGGCAGACTATTCCAAATCTTCACAGTAGTGTGGGGAAAGCATCTATCAGGTTGATGGGTCTTGGTCCTTGGGACGGACAGAGCATGCTGGGGTGTCGAGACACTCCCTTTAGTGGTCCGACATGAGGTATATGGGGATGGGAGCAGAACCTTCAAGTCTAGGGGGCAGTGTTCTGAGTGTACCTAATAGAGAGCATACTTAACATAGTAAACAATGGTTCATCCCTTATTTATAACTGCAGTTGTTTTGTGACAAGCCATACAGTGCCTTGGATAAGTATTCATTCCCCCTTGAACTTTTCCACTAAGTTAAGAGTCAGTGACCGGGTAATGAGGGGATTATTCACAGAAGTAAACGAGAGGCCATGAGTAACTCTGGGATCCACAGCTGTTCACAGCACACTCCACAATGCTGGGGTTTATGGAAGAGTTTGGGAAGAAAGCCATTAATGAAAAAAAAAAAAATTCCCATTTGGAGACTCAGCAAACATGGAGGAAAAGGTTCTCTAGTGTGATGAGACTCCAACTTTATTTCTTGGGCCAAAATGAATGAGCAAAAATATCAGGATCCAGACACACAAAGCTGACAGAGACACATCCCTGAAGACAACATCTGCTTTTATGTTTAATTAACCTAAGCAATATATATATATATATATATTGCAAATGTTAGACATATTGTATAAATGAAGTGGTAAAAATCCCAAATTCAGTCCGGTTCAGTTCCTGGTTGTAACGAAACAACGTGTGGAAAAGTTCAAGGGGGGGTGAATACTTATGCACGGCACCGTACATAATTCCCATGTTACAACTTTTTTTTTTTTTTACAGCTCCTCCTTCTAAGAGTCTCCAGTAAGACATATGAGGCATGAATGCAGGGAACGGAGAGCAAACAGCTGACACCTGTCCAAGTCTACAGCTGCCCCATGGCCTCATCATTTAGGCGCAGTGTGTGGGGTGTGGGGTGTGTGTGTGTGTGTGTGTGTGTGTGTGTGTGTGTGTGTGTGTGTGTGTTCGTGTATGGGTTTCACTTTACTCATACAGCACCATTCACCGTGTAGCAGAATCCTGTTTTTGTCTGACTGAGCACAAACTCCACATGACTGTGCATTTCTGCTTCTTCTTTCACTTCCCATATAATTCTTGTTCGAGAGGCTTTTTCGCCTGGAAAAATGGCCGAGAGCCAGAAACCTCCGCCTTACAGCCACAGAGTTTATCTGTCAAGGCCCATTTTCGATAGGACAGCTGTGAGGGGGGGAACATACGCCACAACAGAGCCCTTAGCAACGGTGACCTCAGTAAACAAACATCCCACCACCCACACGCTCGCTAACAGAGACAAGAAAGCAGGAGGAAAGATGAACTCGGAAAAGACGAGTCCGTGATGAGAATGTACTGGGACAGATGTTTGATACGGGTGACTCCACGACTGGGGTTCCTTTTCTATCGCGCTATTACGTTTACAAATATTTATGTCAAGTTTTGTGGCTTTCAGTATGAATATGTCAGCTTTAAGGTTATCTATAAGCTAGTGCGCTCCGATACGGATCAACGATTCCGATGACATCATTCTGCACTTCAGCTTCTCATCAGAGTTTCTGTCCAATCAAACGTTAGGTAGAATCCGAAGTGTCCCGCCCCCAACATTATAAAAATCATCTTGCCGAAGTTGCCGTTGTTGAGCGACTGGCTATTCAAAAAGGGGGAGGAGCCACTCGATATGTCCTGCCCTGACTTCCCGTTTCAGTGGAAATTACGTCAACGCATCGAATAAGTCTTTTTTTTTTTATTCATGTGTGAAACCATTTAATATTTCATGCTTAAAACATCCTTTTTCGCAGGTCTTCCATTAAAGCTCATGAAAAAATGTGCATTTTAGTTCATTCAACCGACTTATTCACCCCTATGAAATATTTAGAAAAATTCCACAAGTCAACAGGGAGCTGAATTTCCTAACGATCACAAGAAGAAGAAAAGTCAGTCACTCTTTTTCTGTATTTTCGGTCATACTGTGATACAGACTGATGAGATAAAATACAACCCTGTTACAGTTATAGACCGAAAATAATTTAATATCGATGACAAAATAATTGTAAGTGAATCATTAGCATGTCCTTAATGTTCTTAAGTCATTATCAAGGATGTTAGTTAACCAAACTTTGTGTATTTGCTGGAAAATATCAATATCCAGATGTGCAAAGCTGATAGAGACATATCCCAGAAGTTGTAATCGCAGCCAAACGCATTTCTACCAAGTATTATCTACAGGTGTAATAATCTGATGCAACAATCAGAAATCAATTTTTATCCATAAAAAGAAGGACAAGGACAAAAAGCAGCAGGTGGGTAAAAAAAATAATATTTGTATTTTTAAACCGATGTTTGAAAAGGATAACAGGGTGATTTGGCTGTAACTCTGATACCTTTAAAAAAAATATCAATAGTCCTTCTCTACGTCATCATCATTCGCAAATGCTTTCCACCACGGAAAAATCTTCAGCTTCTCAGTAACATGACAAGTAACTGTAAGAGTTAGTAAGTAAGTAAGAATGCTTTTCGTTGTCTTATGAAAGATAGAGAAAAAAAAAAAAAAACTTTTGTGAATGTTCAGCAGCATGAAAGTAATTATCCATCCATCCATCCATCCATCCATCCATCCGTTTTCTGTTATGCTTATCCTACACAGGGTTGTGGGGGAGCCTGGAGCCTATCCCAGGGGACTCGAGGGCACGAGGCAAGGGACACCCTGGACAGGGTGCCAACCCATCACAGGGCACAATTTACATTTAGAGATACGATTTGGAAATGCCAATCAGCCTACAAAGCATGTCTTTGGACTGTGAGAGGAAACTGGAGTACACGGAGGAAACCCCCGAAGCACGGGAAGAACATGCACACTCCGTGCACACAGGGTGGGGGCGGGAATCAAACCCCCTACCCTGGAGGTGTAAGGCAAAAATGCTAACCACTAAGACACCGTGCCCCCCTTAATGTAACTATAAATGGATAAAAAGTATGACACATTGTTCTTTGGCAACTTTTTATGGTATAAGAGGAATACGGCGCTTCAGGATGGGGACAGTAACTCCATTTTTCCTCACACCACACCATCATTGATCGAGTGTTCATGCTGTCCCTCTGCTCCCTGTCCCACTCAGAGAGAGACACACAGACACCCGAGCCTGCATGCAGTGCGGCAGAAAAGCAGTGCAGTGACTCATCAGTAATCCGCCTCAGGATCTCAGCATCATCGAAACACTTTCAAAGTCTTATTCATGTGAAACAGAAGCTTTGGTTTAGCTTTGGCTTACCTTTCCCATGATGTCTTTACTCGAAGGGTCTCGATGGAATGATGGACTAAAATTGAACCTGAAAAAAAAAAAAAATTACATTCTTATTTGTTTTGCTGAGGTTCAGAGGATACGCTAGCACCCAAAAACAACACATAAAGAAATAAAACAAATGTAACGTAGATCATTTTGCACTACGGAATGTAGTCTCTGTTTGGTGTCTGCTTCTTTAGTTCTGTACAAGAGCTGCAAGGCGAATTATCTCGAAATCCTTTTCTTAAATACATGCTTTAAAATGTATATAATCACTTCAAACATCGTTCAGTTACACGTCTATGTACATATTTCATTTCAAACTGGAAACTATTTCATCTCTATCATATTTCTTCTACAATCCCAGATTTACGCTGCAATCCATTGAACTCCGATATAAACACGCTCCAGTGCTTCCACTCGAAACGTAGATGCCCGGAGTAAGGTCATAGTTTGTACGGCATATTTTTATATGATTATTTGTGTCACAATGGTCTAATCACGTTAGTAAAATCGGGCTGGAATCAGTAAAATCATATCGTCGTATGCATGTAACGATCATATTGTCGTATTTTTATGTCAGCCGTGTTCGTGTCCCCGACTTGGGATTCCCAGTTGAATGACCGCTCCGTTGCACTTTTCCCAGTCGGGAGGCCGGGTTTTTCCGAGTTTTTCCGAGTTTTGAGTACAATGGATTGCATTATTAAACCTTGAGAGGCGAAGTGTACGGTAGAAAAGAAGGCAGAAAAATGTGATGGCTTCTGTCCAAGATGGCCACCTTCAAAAGTTTTGTTCGTTTATTAGGGATGTCACCAAACACTAATACATTATTCAGGACGGACAGATAACGTGCTCTAAACAGATACAAATACAAATATCAAGAGCAGACTCACTATTAATTTTTTTAAGCTTGCCAGAACGTTTCACAGCCCAGAGGTCAGTAACCAGGGGTTCAGGAAGCAACAAAAAAGTGACTTTCATGTAAGTGTGCAGTTAGATATGAAGCTTATGGGACAAAGAAAGACCAGGTTCATTAACATGAAAATGAATCGCTTCATGATGCATTTACAGGGTTCATTCATTCATTCATCCTTAGTAACTGCCTGGTCAGGGTCGCCGTGGTTTAAATTAGGCTACTAGTTTGTTTATATTTTTGGGGAAAAGAACCAACTAGGTTCATTAGAAAATAATAATTCTTTCCTAAAAAAAAAAAAAAAAGACTTTTTTTTTTTTCTGTAAATATCTGCTTTCGGTGCATTCACTCCATCAGTAATGTGGTTTAGGATACACTAGGACTTACTGTAATCTATAAACATCTCGATCTGTATCTATGTAATGCTGTAAATATTCATATTTGTATTAAACCTAAAATAGGCATGGCATTACCGGAAGTTATTTGTTTGTTTGTTTGTTTGTTTTCTTCGCAATTGAATATCAAATCTACCTCTCTAACCACTAATCTGGGGGGGGGGGGGGGGCTAAACCCAGGTGTTGAATGTTGTTTCAGTGTTAGACTGATAAATTTCACATTTATTTATTTATTTATTTTTCTGGTTAAGGCCACGCCCATTTCAGGTTTAAATCCAAATACAGATACGAATATTTGGAGCGTTAAACAGATACAGACACAGATGTTTATAGATTACAGAAAGTCCCAGTCTATCCTAAACCACGTTACTGAAACAAGTGACTGTGCTGAACGTAGATACAGAAAAAATAGTAGCTTGTGTGAGACAGACTTCCACTACTCGTTAGATTTCATTACTCCGACACCAAAAATTTCTCTCCTGATTAACTACATTCTGCATAAAGGGTAATATTGCGTGCATTCGAGTTGAGCCTGGAATACCCCTTTAATGGCCGGGATACCACTCGAGTACATCTGGGTTTATTCATGACTCAGCTGTAAGGAATGTAAAACACAGAGTGAAATGAGAACCTACACGGTTTAATCAAAGCAGTGTGTTTAGTCGTGCTGTCCAGATTCTCAGCACTCTATATGCAGTCAGTATATAATATATAAACGGAGCCGTCACCCCAAAACTCCGCCGTTTGGCCTCCCCTCAGCCCGACACGTGGGTGGAAAATGTCTCTCGGAAGTGGGCCAAGCGGTTTAAGGCAAGGCCACATTTTCCACAGGATACACTCTCTCACTCCCTTAAAGCTCGCACAATGTGCTTTTTCTCTCCCAAGCATGGACGCATGATATCTGTAGAAACTCAGAGTGCTGCAGTAACACACTTTAAACTCAGAGACCTTCCTTAGATGAAGGAAATAGGCAAACAGGCAACACGTAACGAAAGCAGTGCAATTTGCAGTTATGATCCATCCCTACTCTCTATATATACTATTTATACCTTCGCTTAATCCTGGACAAGTGTGCTGAGTAATAAAAAAATGTAAAAGTAAACATATGCATTGTGTAGAAGTTATAAAGTTATAAAGACGAGAGACGAGCTGTCACTATGGTATATTACGACATTGTTTGAGTTCAAAGCAAAGTCCAAAAATAGACAAGAGAGAGAGAAAGACAGAGAGAGAGAGAGAGAGAGAGAGAGAGAGAGAGAGAGAGAGAGAGATGTCCACTGCCACACCCAGGGGTTTCAAGCCCCTTCCCTATAGATTAATATACAGTATACATAATACATTACGCCTTTTGAACACCTCATTCTGTATGATTATTAAATCAGCTTATACTTTATACACACTATAAATACCCTGTACACATGAAATGCGTTATACATTATATATAAATCAAGTCATTTTAAGACATTATAAGCACTAAATAGTTATTACAGAAGTATCAAAGGACAAGAAATCGGTTCACAAAGTGTCTGAAATGTGGAGTAACTTTTCTCTTTCGTTATTATTCGTTATCATTATCAGGATCCCGTTATACGGTTGCTTACGTCATGCATTAAATACATTAAAATAAATACAACATGCATGAATGTAACAGCATTGTGAACAGAAAAAGTGTGTGTGTGTGTGTGTGTGCGTGTGTTTGCTCACCTCCTGTGTGCTTTTGCTCTCCCTGCAGAGTTCACACACTCGGCTCTCTCGCTCGCGCTCTCTCTCTCTCTCTCTCTCTCTCTCACACACACACACTCACACACACACACTCCACCGCCGCAGTCCGGCCTCGGAAATGAGCGACAGCAAGGCAGCTGCTCTCCGACGGTCTTCTCGCGCGGCTCTGACGTCATCACGGCGATGCGTCACGCGCACACGCGCAGCCCCCCCCCAAGCTTGGTTAATTATATTATATTATATTATATTATATTATATTATATTATATTATATTATATTATATGCAATGCTTTAATTAGGCGCCTTGCTAATGATTTAACCGCAGTGCAGTCATGTAGAGTTAAAGGATAATGTTTCTATACACTGAGTTATATCTCTAAATTACTGGAACATATTGTTAACGGTGATATTTAACAGACTTTAATCTTTAAATACACTGTTTAAAAAAAATTAATTAACAAAATAAATAAATAAATAAATAAAAATTTATGTAGTCAATATCCTTATGGAAAAATCACATTTGTCTTTGTTGTAAATGTTGTAAATGTTGTAAATGTTATTAAGGGTGTTATTTAACATGCTCTAACATACAGTATAAGTGCACAATAATAAAACACATTAAAGTTCACAGGAAGCACTAGAAAACTAGCCTTATGGAAAAAATAACACACATTTCATATGTTATTAAGTAAAAGATGTGGGACCACACGTAAAAAAACAACAACAAAAAAACGAAACATGAAAGTGCAGTGATTGAGATGTTGGGCTACTGATCAGAAGGTCGTTAGTTCAAGTCCCAGCACCACCAAGCTGCCACTGCTGGGCCCTTGAGCGAGGCCCTTAGCCCTCAAATGCTCAGTTGTATAAATGAGATAAATGTAAGTCGCTCTGGATAAGGGCGTCTACCAAAAACTGCAAATGTAAAAGCATATGTGGAAAAAAACTAGCATATGGAAGAAAATGAATCATGTTTCCAAAAACCCTAGTGTTAAAATTGACTGCCGTGGAAGTGCTGCACTCTTTTAAGAAACACAATAGCTAAAAAAAAAAGCATGAATCTGTGTTCGTATTGATCACATGACAGGCAAGAGTTATCGCATCATAAAATTTAAGAGCTAATCACATTCCGGTATGCAAATGAGGGACATGTAGCAGCAGTTTACTGAAAAAGTGGGCGGGGCGTTGTATTTTCATTAACATGGAATTACTGATTAGGGTTAAATGTGGCTTTTTGAGAGGCACAAAAAGCTTGATGTTGTGTTTTCTCGTGTTTTTACCACTATAGTGATGTTCCTGCATTTTCTTTTTTCAAATAAGTAACAAAGCACTGGATGAAATATCATACATATAATTATAAAAGTGTCTCTAGTTTATAAATACTGTACATTAAAGTAGGATGTGACTCGAGTGGTGTGTAGCGTGGCGTATGAATGTATTCGCAGGTAAGTACATGGAAGTGTGTGTGATTTAGCTGAGAGTGAGGAACAGAGCAGCGCTGCATGTGTGTGACAGTTGAGCTCCTGACCGAGCTATTTCTGTAAGAGCACAGGGTCATTCCCGTAATACGGCGAGGAATTCAGAGCAGCACAAACACACACACACACACACACACACACACACACACACACACACACACACACACACACAGCCAGGCCTGCGTGCTCATACTTTACACACCCACACTATCATAATCTCAGTCTCCCCATATGGTGGTCTAGTTTCTGTCAGTAACTAAAGACTCCAGGAAGTAACACTACTTCCCAAAGTTTCATGACACTGCAATCAATTTTTTTTTTACACAAGTTAATGTGCTCTGTCGTCTCTTAAAATTACTATATCATTTTATATTTTACCACAGCGCTGTTGAATTCTTGATTCTGATTGGTCAGAATATTACATTCCTATAACAGCACCTCTGACAGAAGTTCAGCAGCTCACAGGTTTATTTATATGAATGTACTCGTTCTAGTATGTTATCGTTTCTATAGTAACAGCTCATTCACAGGGACATGTACAGAGCCAGAGCCATCTCACCCTGCAGTTCTTGCCTGGTTTCCCACTGAATCAAAGCAGCGTTGAGTCTGGCCAGTACCTGGATGGGAGACCTCCTGGGGAAAACTAAGGTTACTGCTGGAAGAGGTATTAGGGAGGCCAGTAGGTGATGCTCTCCCAGTGGTCTGTGTGGGTTCTAATACCCCAGTATAGTGATGGGGACACTGTACTGTAAAAGCAGCACTGTCTTTCGGATGAGACGTTAAACCGAGGTCCTGAATCTCTGTGGTCATTAAAAATCCCAAGCCTCTTCTTGTAAAGAGTAGGGGTATTACCCTGGCGAAATTGGCCCTTGTCTATCATGGCTCCCTAATAATCTCTACCCTGAATTGGCTATATCTCTCCTCTCCACCAGTGTGTGGTGGGTGTTCTGGCGCACTATGGCTGCTGTCGCATCATCCAGGTGGATGCTACACACTGGTGGTGGTTGAGGAGATTTCCCCCCTTTACTATGTAGAGTGTCTAGAAAAGCGCTATATAAATGTAACTTATTATTATTATAGGATGTTTACATTACCGTGTAATAAAACGTTTAGTTGTTAATAAGGTGATGTATTATAACTGTCATTCATTGTAAATGAAATGATCATTTTATTTTTACCTGTACAATTAACCTGGAAGTTACCAGTATGTAGAACATGATTTTTAAATAAATAAATAAATAAATAAATAAATAAACAACAACAATAGGTTAAGTCATGGTCTTAGCAAAAGTGTTTAAATGATTGTTTGTGTTTGGATACGCCTCCTGTCAGTCATTTTATAGACACTATACTCTGTCGGCCGCTGTAGATCCTGGGGGCGGAGCTTTGTGAACATGGAAAGTTCATATGCAGGAATCATTCAAATGTCAAACCCACCTAACTGTAAAAGAAAAAAAAGACTAATGTAACCTAAATGGAGCTTTTTATTATTCAATCTTGTAAATGCAGTATATGTTTTTTTTTTTTTATTCTTATTGCCATTTGGAGCATTAGTAGGGCTACAGTCAAGACCACCACTTTTGTCCGGTCTAAGACCAGGACAAGTCACGATCGAGTTCAAATAAAAGCAACAGTGAGACGAAAAACCATCAAATCCTTTCTCGAGGCCAAGACGTTACTCCAGTTTCATATAGTACAGTGGACAAACTTTGAAAATTCTCCCGAGAATTACCCAGAATGCTGCAGTATCTTTCAGGACAATAGATTTAGGCATATAACTGGGTTTGGTCAAGTAAGATATGGCTCTAATTACAATAAATGGTCTTTATACAGTCCGTACTGGATTCCTGCAGATTTTTTTTTTTTTTTCAAAATTTGCGATGCAATTTGCAGAGTTTTTTGTGGGGGGTTTTTTGCGGAAAAAACTGCTTGAATTGGCGAAATCGCAATTGCACTAAATTGTTTTTCACGGTTTTTCACAGTGATGTTTGTTGGCAAATGAGACCTTTTAGCTGTACTCATATTCAACACGCGTGAATCGAAGAGGGCTTTGGCTGAATGCGCATTGTGATGATGTCACGTGACGCATCTTGGTCCAAGTCTGCGGTATGGCTCCTCCGAATATTGCAGAGGTTCCTTGATTTTGCGTTAATTTCTGCAATCGCAAAATCCTGGAGAGACTTTTTATACACTGTGCTGGAAATTCACCTGTAAAATGAGAAATCACATACCAGATACTTCAATTTGTTCAAGTAAATATTGCTCAGAAGCCCAGGTAGTCACTCTTACCTTAGCAACTGTACCTTACCTCAGAGTGCCACAAAGGGTTCTTGAGTTTTGCATGAAGATACATAGAAGCATACATTAATTATTCATTATATACAGAACAAAGAGTAAAGTACATGATTGGTGAAAAACAAACTTGATTAACATAGATCCTCCTTCTTCCCCTTACCATACATGGACTTATTTATCATATGAAACAGGTTATTCTTCATCATCATAGTCTTCCTTCCACATCCCATAATAGTTCTTTTTCTCTCTTACCTATTTTCCGGAGAAAGGGAGTTCAGAACTGCAAGGGTTGCTAACAAAGATTCCTCTATTGCTCATATCTCTGTTATGTGATAAGAATGTAAAGCAAGTCTCCTGTCAGACTAGCACACACACACACACACACAGACACACACACACACACACACACACACACACACACACACACACACACACACACACACACACACACACACACACACGTCCTTGGGAGTTGGCGCTTCTTCTCATGTGAGCATAAAACAACATTTGAACAGATATAGTTCACATCATGGAAAAGATACAGTGCCCTCCACTAATATTGGCCCCCTTGGTAAATATGAGCAAAGAAGGCTGTGAAAAATTTTCTTTATTGTTTAACTTTTTGATCTTTTGTTCAAAAAAATCACAAAAATACTCTGCTCTCATGGATATCAAACAATTGCAAACAAAACACAGGTTTATCCAAAAAAAACTTTGTTAAATATAGGTGTGCAACAATTATTGGCACCCTTTTAGTCAATACTTTGTGCTACCTCCCTTTGCCAAGATAACAGCTCTGAGTCTTCTCCTAAAATGCCTGATGAGGTTGGAGAATACATGGCAAGGGATCTGAGACCATTCCTCCATACAGAATCTCTCCAGATCCTTCAAATTTCGAGGTCCACACTGGTCCACCTCTTCAGTTCACCCCACAGGTTTTCTATGGGTTTTAAGTCATTTTTGTGTAGATTTTGATGTATGTTTTGGATCATTGTCCTGCTGGAAGATCCAACCACGGCCCATTTGAAGCTGTCTGGCAGAGGCAGTCAGGTTTTCATTTAATATCTGTTGATATTTGATAGAGTCCATGATGCCATGTATCCTAACAAAATGTCCAGGTCCTCTGGCAGAAAAACAGCCCCAAAACATTAAAGAGCCACCACCATATTTAACCGTGGGCATGAGGTACTTTTCCATATGGCTACCTCTCTGTGTGCACCAAAACCACCTCTGTTGTTTATTGCGGAAAAGCTCTATTTTGGTTTCATCTGACCATAGAACCCGATCCCATTTGAAGTTTCAGTAGTGTCTGGCAAACTGAAGACGCTTGAGTTTGTTTTTGGATGAGAGTAGAGGCTTTTTTCTTGAAACCCTTCCAAACAACCTGTGGTGATGTAGGTGACTTCGGATTGTAGTTTTGGAGACTTTCTGACTCCAAGACACGACTACCTTCTGCAATTCTCCAGCTGTGATCCTTGGAGATTTTTTGGCCACTCGAACCATCCTTCACAATGTGTTGAGACAATATAGACACACGTCCAATTCCAGGTTGATTCATAACATTTCCTGTTGACTGGAACTTCTTAATTATTGCCCTGATGGTGGAAATGGACATTTTCAATGCTTGTGCTATTTTCTTATAGCCACTTCCCATTTTGTGAAGCTCAAGAACCTTTTGCCGCACATCACAGCTATATTCCTTGGTCTTACCCATTGTTATGAATGACTAAGGGAATTTGGCCTATGTGTTACCTCATATTTAAACCCCTGTGAAACAGGAAGTCATGGCTGAACAATTTCCTGTTCCTAGTCACCCAGGTGTACTTAAAAAAATTTTAAATTTCAATGGGAATATACTTCAAATATATTTTTCTCATATGAATTCATAGGGGTACCAATAATTGTGACACACACATATTTAACAAAGTTTTTTTTTTTTTTTAATAAATCTGTGTTGTGTTTGCAATTGTTTGATATCCATGAGAACAGAGTATTTCTGTGATTTTTTGGAACAAAAGATCAAAAGGTTAAACAATAAAGACAATTTATTTATTTATAAGAAAATTAGGTTGCACGTTTAAGGTTTTCATTCGTCTCACCCTCGTTATATTACACACACGATCATGTCACGTTTGCAATGATGAAAAATATTAACAATAAATCAACACGGGAAGGTGAAATTACATCCTACAGAACGTAATGTTGTACTGAATAACTCTCCTTACAAAGCAGAAAAGGGAATTCGTCTGTAGCTGCTTCTCCTAAACATAATATACATGACATAACAAATTTAGAGAGACCAAGTCCAAGTACAAATGCTAACGAACATGAGACAAGTCAATCAAGAAAATGTCTCGAGACCGGACTCAAGTCCTACAGCCACAAAGCTATAGTATACATTTATAGATGTGTTATATGGGGACTCCAGAATAAAAATATTATGAAAGATCCAGGATTGACTTGAAGTGTCTCTGCAGGGATAGTTGAGTCTAGAACAGAGTCAAAAATGAGTTCGAGTCAAATCTCAAAGACGTTGCTGTTCTCTGGCGCTCTCTAGTGCGCAGGAGCATCACTGCAACTGGACTAAACTCTTCTTTTTTTTAAACTCAGTCAGAATGGACCGTTCTGATCATGTATGACTTTTCATAATCCCATCATAAAGCCATGTCACATGACAAAGAGTGACACAAGTGCAGCTTTCATATCCGGCACGTCTCTGTCTGATCTCACGGACCACTCTGGAGCTAAGAATGGTTGCTTTATGAATAAGGCTGGAAAGTACAAAGAGAAAGACTATTTTTCTCCCTAATTGTGCAGAGTGGGAGGGACAAACAGACAGCACTTGTATATAACGTGCAAAAGGGGAGAAAAAAATCATTTTGCTTCAGGAGAGTAAACAGAACTGATCCTCAGAGCATCAGACTTTCAACAAAGAAGGTAAAGAACCCTGTTTACTTCATATAACAGCTTTTATAAACATTTACATGATAATAAAACCCACTTTCATTGCACAGTACATTATTAAATCATTATATAATCATTATTATAAATCAGATTAAATCATTATTCTTTATTATCTGCATCATGATCGTGATTCTTTAATAAATTGCAGGTGTAATGATGCAAATCTGTAAAATGTACACGTGGTTTTTACACACTTCATATGTTTATTTGCACACATTTTCACGTGTAGTGCATGAGTCTTTTAATTTATCATGTGTGCTTTTGCAGATGATTCATTTGTTTTCACATGTGGTCTTTTTTTCAAGCAATTTGTTTATTCACAAATGTGATTTATTTTCATGTTGTTGTTTTTTTACAAATTTATTTTCAATTTTAAAAAAATTATTAGTTTTTTTCATATGTAATTTTTTTAAATTTTACAAACGATTAATTTTTTTTCATTTGTAAAAAATGTTTTTACAAACAATTTGTATATTTTTACATGTGATTTTTTTAAACCTAATGATTAGTTTATGTTCGCATATGAAATAGCAATTAATTTATTTCCACACGATTTTCTTTATTTTTTTTTCTTTTCTTTCTTTCTTTCTTTCTTTCTTTCTTTATTTATTTATTTATTTATTGCAAAAAATTCATTTATTTTTACATATTGGTTAAATACATTTTTTTTTCTACAAGCAGTTCACTTTTTCACATTATATATTAAATATATTTAACATTATATTATATTATAAAATCATTGTATTTTAATTTTTAATTAATTAATTTTTTTACAAATTATTATTTTTTTCTCATGTGATCTTTTTTTACATATATTTTCATTTGATTTTTATACGTGATGCATTTATTTTCATGTGTTGCTTTTTTTTATTATTATTTTTACATATTATTCACACATGCAATATCAGGGTATAACATGCTGAAATGCACTTACACTTGTGTTTCCACTTCATCACGTATTATCACATAATCACATGTTAAGGGCTGCTGTGGAAGAGCATGCAAAAAAAAATATTCCATGTCTCATGTTTGTTAATTGTATATTCATTGTGTTGTGGAGACGTTGTGGGTCTCGAGACAAACTCTAGTGCGTGAGTATGCCGGAGCAGATTCCACATCAGATTAGGAGTGTCTTAATGGGACACTGGGGAAAGCTCAGTCACAACGAGCGAGTGTGCAGGACTGCTGCTGACAAACTCCTGAAAGCAGCTTTGTTTCACTCGCTACATTGTTCAAAGGAGAGCAGCCAAGATATGGAGCTGTCCACTGTGTCCTATAGCAAGAGACTCGAGTCCCTGCTCACAGACAATGTGGGCTATTGTTTACCCTGAAGAGCTCTACAGTCTATTAAAGAAACATTGAATCGGATTCTTTTTTAAAAACATCTACAAAATATTATCAGTATTACCAATTACACTACAGTCCCCTCCTAAACTACTGGAATGACAAGGCCAATTCATTTGTTTTTGCTGTAGACCGAAGACATTTAGGTTTGATATCAAAACATGAATATGAGAAGAGAGTTTAGAATTTCAACTTTTATTCCCTGGTATTTACATGTAGATGCATTAAACAACATAGAACATAGCACATTTTATATCAGACCACCCAATTTGCAAAGCAAAAATATTGGAACATGTGTCTGACAGGAGTTTCTTGTTGCCCAGGTGTGTCCTGTTAGATTGATTTATTGTTTAAACAATAAATAGCTCTGAATGTCTACTCTTCGTTTTAGCCTTCAGTTTCACCTGTGAAGGCCGCATTTGTTGTTAAAACGGATAAGCCAACATGAAGATCAGAGAGATGTCTATGGGAGAAAAGCAAGCCTTTTTGAAGCTGAGAAAAGAGGGAAAGTCAATCAGAGGCATTGCACAAGCATTGGGCGTGATGGTAGCAGCAGAATGACATTCCAGGAACATTTTGTCTGCCAATTTACAGAGAAATGCATCCAAATTAATCAGGAGGAAATTTATCACGATACAAAACACATTCTGCCAATTCAGCAACTTCATCAGCGGGGAAAAAGTGGAAGGTTTCAGACTGGCCAAGTCAATCACCAGACCTGAAATATCATTTCACCTCCTGAAGAGGAGACTGAAGGGAGAAACCCCCCCGAAACAAACAACCACTGAAAGATGCTGCAGTAAAAGCCTGGAAATGCAACACAAAAGACGAAACCGACAATTTGTTGATGTCAGTGAGTTGCAGGATTGATGTAGTTATTGCACCAAGGGATATGCAACCAAATATTAAGTATTATTTACTTTAATTTACTTTAAGACTTATCTGTTCCTATACTTTTGCTCACCTAAAAATTGTGTGGTCTGATACAAAAGATTCTGTGTTTTATGTTGTTTAACACATCTAGGTGTAAATATCAGGAAATAAAAGCTGAAATCCTAAACTCTTGTCTCATATCCATTTGATCTCAAACCCAAATGTCTGTGGTGCACAGCACAAACTAATGAACTCTCCTTGCCGTTCCAATAGTTTTGGAGGGGACTGTATATAAAGAGGGGTTATCCACATCGCAAGAGTGTGTGGTTCATGTTGAAGCTTCTGATAATCAGACAAATCCCAGGATCAGGGAATCGCACAGTTTAGTGATCTCCCTACTCCAACACACCCAGTTTCACTTGGAAAAGAAAAGTGTGATCATTGTACATTTAAAAAGTATAATTATTATGAAAAGGACATGTTAAAATATATCTTAATATTTTATGTATATTTATAGAAAATGTACTTTTAATATTCTTTAAATACTTGAAGTATAATGTTTATGCACTTAAGCACAGTTGCAACCAAATTTATTCAACCCCCATTGCAAATCAGGCTTATTGTCAAAATCTACAGACTTTCAGTTGTTTGCAATGAACAAATCAAACAAAAGCAGTTGAAATAGTTCAACACAATGAATGCTTCAAGTGGTTTCCCCAAATTCAACTGAAAATGCAACTTATAATGATTTCTCCAGTCTCAAAATTATTCAACCCCTTCATGGCAAGCATCTTTAGTACTTAGTAGAGCACCCTTTTGCTGTTATGACCTGCTGCAAATGAGATGCACAGCCAGACACCAGCTTCTGGCAGCTTTCCTGAGGAATCTTAGCCCATTCCTCATGAGCAATGGCCTCCAGTTCAGTAATATTCTTGGGTTTGTGTGCTGCAACTGCCTTCTTCAAATCAAAAAGTCAGGTAACTGTGATGGCCCTGTAGAATCTTCCAGGACTCCTTCCGCAACCAAGCCTTGGTGGAATTTGAGGTATGCTTGGGATCATTGTCCTGTTGGAAGGTCCAATGACGCCCAAGCTTCAGCTTCCTCACAGACGGCATGATGTTTTCTCCTAGGATTTCCTGATACTTCAATGAATCCATCTTGCCTTCCACACGCTGCAGGTTTCCAGTGCCAGAGGATGCAAAGCAGCCCCAGAGCATCACTGAGCCACCACCATGCTTGACTGTGGACAGAGTGTTCGTTCTTCATTCTTCTTTCCCAAATCTTCTGTGGCTTATTTATATGATTTTGAGCCAACTTTTCTTGTGCTTTTGGGTCAGTAGTGGTGTACGTCTTGGAGTTCTGGCATGGAAACCTTCTGCGTTTAGTACATGCCATATTATGCTCACTGAAACCTCAGTGCCTGTTGCCACCAAGTCTTGATGCAGGTCTTTTGCAGTCACTCGAGGGTTTTTCACAACCTGCCTTCTCAGAAATCTGGTTACAGCTGTTGATTCCTTTTTTTGCTTCCTTCTTCTGCCCTGTCCAGGTATTTCATGTATTTTCTGCCCCTACCCGATTCAGGTATTTCATGTGATCCAGCTCAAGCACACTCGGTGCAACTAATGAAGCCCTTGATTAGTTGCACCAGGGGTGCTTGAGACAACACCTGTTTTGCATATTTGTGCTGTTGTGAGGGATTCTATTCAGGGGGTTGAATAATTTTGAGACTGGAGAATTCATTATAAGTTGCATTTTCAGTTGAATTTGGGGAAACCACTTGAAGCATTTGTTGTGTTGAACTATTTCAATTGCTTTTGTTTGATTTGTTCATTGCAACAGCTGAAAGTCTGTAAATTTTGACAATAAACCTGATTTGCAATGGGGGTTGAATAATTTTGATTGCAACTGTATCTGTAAGTGGTTGGTTTGTTTGGCTAAATAACCTAGAGCTTCAATGTGAAACCAGTAATAGAAAGAAAGAAAGAAACAAACAAACAAACAAAGAAGGAAGGAAGAAAAATAATAAACAAACAATCAAAAAGCAAATTTTTAAAAGCTAAACAGTTGAAAGAAAGAAAGAAAGAAAGAAAGAAAGGAAGAAAGTATCGAACTAACCAAAGAAGGGGTAAGCCTGTGTGTTGTTGCAACTAGTGCTCTCAAATCCAATAAGAGACAGTGAGACATTAGACACTGAGACATTAGACATTGAGACCTTAGACACTGAGACGTTAGACACTGAGACCTTACACACTGAGACCTTAGACAGTGAGACGTTAGACACTGAGACCTTAGACAGTGAGACATTAGACATTAAGACCTTAGACACTGAGACATTAGACACTGAGACGTTAGACACTGAGACCTTAGACAGTGAGACGTTAGACATTGAGACCTTAGACACTGAGACCTTAAACACTGAGACCTTAGACAGTGAGACGTTAGACATTGAGACCTTAGACACTGAGACGTTAGACACTGAGACCTTAGACACTGAGACGTTAGACACTGAGACATTAGACACTGAGACCTTAGACAGTGAGACGTTAGACACTGAGACCTTAGACACTGAAACGTTAGACAGTGAGACGTTAGACACCGAGATGTTAGACAGTGAGACGTTAGACACTGAGACGTTAGACAGTGAGACGTTAGACACTGAGACGTTAGACAGTGAGACGTTAGACACTGAGATGTTAGACATTTTAACGCTCACTCACTCACGTCCTGGTGAAAAAAGCAGCACAATAATGCATGAACAACGCTAAGAGGACATTCCTGGAACAGTGTACATGGTGAACAAACACTTCATATCAGTTAAGTGAGGAAACATATTTACTCTTTTTTAAACTTATCTGTCACCCGGTTGCGTGATTAGAAAATTCACCCCTTCATATGGGGCAGATATTGATAGCAGTGATGTTAGTAGCAGTATATAATAGCAGTTCCTTTCTCACTCTGTCTTTAATCTCACTACATTAACACCATGTAAAATAATAACACACTCGTTTTGCTCCCTATAAGGCATGACCCCGGCTTTTACTGAGACCATGAGCGCCATGCCACAGCGTGAGTGTGATATTTATTAAGTTTCCAGCTTAGATCCCAATATGACATTGAGCACAGTTTTTAATGCAACTTTCCAGACTAATTATAGACTTCGTCCCCGTGCGACTCCTGCCATTAGCAATCTCATATCACATAGCTGATAAAACAATTTGCTGTATAGGTGGGATTTATACAATGACCCACGGTTTTAAAATGACACAAGGTATTTTTTTTCTTTCTCTTAGTCACTCCAGCCCGAGAAGAGAATTAAATACAGGTAAGCACATTATTTACATCAAAGATCATGTCTTTCTTACATTCTTTTTTTTTTTTTTGGATGCATAAATATGAAATGAATAAATATCATATATATATATATATATATATATGTATGTGTGTGTGTGTGTGTGTGTGTGTGTATGTATGTATATGTATATACACAGAGCCCTCCACTAATATTGGCACCCTTGGTAAATATGAGCAAAGAAGGCTGTGAAAAATTGTCTTTATTGTTTAACCTTTTGATCTTTTGTTCAAAAAAAAAATCACAAAAATACTCTGCTCTCATGGATATCAAACAATTGCAAACAAAACATATCTTTTCTTTCTTTCTTTCTTTTTTTTAAACTTTGTTAAATATAGGTGTACAACAATTATTGGCACCCTTTTAGTCAATACTTTGTGCTACCTCCCTCAAAAAACAGCTCTGAGTCTTCTCCTATAATGCCTGATGAGGTTGGAGAATACATGGCAAGGGATCTGAGACCATTCCTCCATACAGAATCTCTCCAGATCCTTCAAATTTCGAGGTCCACGCTGGTGGACTCTCCTCTTCAGTTCACCCCACAGGTTTTCTATGGGTTTGAAGTCAGGGGACTGGGATGGCCCAGGGCAGGACCTTGATTTTGTGGTCAGTGAACCATTTTTGTGTTGATTTTGATGTATGTTTTGGATCATTGTCCTACTGGAAGATCCAACCACGGCCCATTTGAAGCTTTCTGGCAGAGGCAGTCAGGTTTTCATTTAATATCTGTTGATATTTGATAGAGTTCATGATGCCATGTATCCTAACAAAATGTCCAGGTCCTCTGGCAGAAAAACAGCCCCAAAACATTAAAGAGCCACCACCATATTTAACTGTGGGCATGAGGTACTTTTCCATATGGCTACCTCTCTGTGTGCACCAAAACCATCTCTGGTGTTTATTGCCAAAAAGCTCAATTTTGGTTTCATCTGACCATAGAACCCGATCCCATTTGAAGTTCCAGTAGTGTCTGGCAAACTGAAGACGCTTGAGTTTGTTTTTGGATGAGAGTAGAGACTTTTTTCTTGAAACCCTTCCAAACAACTTGTGGTGATGTAGGTGACTTCGGATTGTAGATTTGGAAACTTTCTGACTCCGAGACGCAACTAACTTCTGCAGTTCTCCAGCTGTGATCCTTGGAGATTTTTTGGCCACTCGAACCATCCTCTTCACAGTGTGTTGAGACAATATAGACACACGTCCAATTCCAGGTTGATTCATAACATTTCCAGTTGACTGGAACTTCTTAATTATTGCCCTGATGGTGGAAATGTGCATTGTCAATGCTTGTGCTATTTTCTTATAGCCACTTCCCATTTTGTGAAGCTCAACAACCTTTTGCCGCACATCACGGCTATATTCCTTGGTCTTACCTACTGTTATGAATGACTAAGGGAATTTGGCCTATGTGTTACCTCATATTTATACCCATGTGAAACAGTAAGTCATGGTTGAACAATTTCCTGTTCCTAGTCACCCAGGTGTACTGACAAAATAAAAAATATCAATGGGTATATACTTCAAATATATTTTTCTCACATGAATTCATAGAGGTGCCAATAATTGTGGCATACCTATATTTAACAAAAAATATTTTTTTGATAAACCTGTGTTGTGTTTGCAATTGTATCCATGAGAACAGATTATTTTTTGAACAAAAAATCAAAAGGTTAAACAATAAAGACAATTTTTCACAGCCTTCTTTGTTCATATTTACCATTTACCAAGGGTGCCGATATTAGTGGAGGGCGCTGTAGTCCACCTAAATTCCAGTTTGTACCTCTACAAAATGTGAAAAAGTTTAACGGTTCTGCAAGCCACCGCATTTGTGTTTTATTTCCCCCTTAGAGCCAATCAGTTCTTTTTCTTTACTACTTTGTTGCCCAATTATATAACTTATGCGTTATCGCAGATACAGCTGGTTTAAAAAATACAGGACAATGCTACAAGTGTTCATGTGACAGTGTACGAGTTCACACACATCACTGATGTCCTCTGTAGGAGCAGATCATGTCCTGGCACAAGGTCGGTTCGTTCCTGCTCGGTCTGTCCCGCAGGAAGCCTCTAGAACCCGAAGGCGAAGTGTCCACGTTCCGGCGGTGTCTCGGCACAGTAGACCTGGTGGCTCTCGGCGTGGGCAGCACACTGGGCGCCGGAGTCTACGTGCTCTCAGGTGAGGTGGCCAGATCTCTGTCTGGCCCCAGCATCATCATCTCCTTCCTCATCGCCGCTCTGGCCTCCATCTTCGCCGGACTCTGCTATGCTGAATTCGGCTCCCGCGTGCCCAAGACAGGATCGGCCTACCTCTACAGCTACGTGACTGTGGGCGAGGTTTGGGCTTTCATCACAGGGTGGAACCTGCTGCTGTCCTACATCATAGGTGGGAAATTGATTTTAAAAAATGTTTTAAATGGTTTGTTTAAAGAAAACATGGTCGGTAGTTTGACAGAACAGAGCCGCATTATAATTAACATTAGACTTATAAGCACAAAACATAGAGAAATCAAATTAAATGGGAAAAAAAAAATTATAGTTCAAGCATGCTTTTTTATGTTTCAATTTTTTGCCATAATAAACAAAGTGGCATTTTTGTGGCATAATTGTTTATTGAAATGTGTTTAATAAAAATAATTATTTTAATGCAAGTCAATTTAAGTTTTAATTTTTAGTGTTAAAATGTAAGTGTTGTGTTAAAATTTTCTATATATATATATATATATATATATATATATATATATATATATATATATATATATATATATATATATATATATATATATATAGTTTGATTGATCTGCTTTTTTGTTAAAACTGCATTTTTTATTTTTTAAAAATGACAATTAAATACTCAAGTTTCAACTGATCCCCATCTTCAACAACCACAATATGATCAGCATGTTTTACACTCAATTTATTTATTTATTTTAACTTTGTAAAATCCTCTGCTGCTGGATTTAACAAGATTTTTTTTTCCTTTTAAAGGTAAAAAATGCTTAAACTTTTACATTTTTTTCTTTTTGTATTAATAGATAATAAACCATTCTACATTAATTTTTTTTAAAAATATCATCCTGTGTTTTTTTTTTTTTTTTTTTTTTTTTAAAGGTGGCTTTAGAATCTACAATAAAGCTGCACTTGTGTATTCAGTATGTTCAGCTTTGCACCGTGCATCAGAGTTCAGGTTGATATTTATTTAATATGATCCGCTGAGAGTTAATTGTTTACCTTAAAAGACCAACAGTTGGGTTTCTTCTGGTTAAATCCACCTTCTGTATCAAATACAGAAGTCATTTCCTGGACTCAAGGAGGAAGAAACTTGGTAAAAGCAACATGTCCCTCTGAGTAACTGGCCTCTTCTTCCTGACGTAGGCGCCTCCAGCGTGGCCCGAGCCTGGAGTGGCACTTTTGATGATATGATTGGAAACGTGATGTCGAATTACTTCAGCAAACACGCAGCCATGGGTCTGCCAGGCCTGGCTCCTTACCCAGACTTCTTTGCAGCCGGCCTCATTATGCTTCTGGCTGGTATTGAAAGCTATTTCACTTCATTCTGATTAGCCTGTAACACTGAGTGTATAAACCCAGGCACTGATACTGTATCTGTTCTTCTGGGTTGCAGGTCTTCTTGCGTTTGGTGTGAAAGAATCAACGACGGTCAACAAGATCTTCACGAGCATTAACATACTGGTGTTGGTGTTCATCATCATCACTGGCTTCATCAAGGGGAAACTGGAGAACTGGTACATCAGCGAGGAAACGTTACTGAACGTCACAGCAGAGCTCGAGTAAGTCTGAACTCCTGAACAGCTCGACAAATTAACAGACGTACAGAAATCACCATACACACATCTGCAGTGCTGTATTTACAGAAACCTGACATCCACACTGAACGTGACTTCCAAGTTCGGGCACGGTGGCTTTTTCCCCTACGGCTTTGAGGGCACGCTGGCCGGAGCTGCGACTTGTTTCTATGCATTCGTAGGCTTTGACTGCATTGCGACTACGGGTAATTTAAATGTGTATTAGATATACAGTGTGTGCTGTGCTCTGAGAAAACACTTTTTTCTACATTTTCTACTAAATGAAGTTTGGACATGAGGTCATTTATGACATTTCAAACACAAGCCTCGTCGCCACTGTTTACTCGGCTGATCTCATGTGAAATATAACGGCTGATTAATTCAGTACTTATTCAGTATTTTCTTCATTTGGCTGAATATCTTGTATTCTTAATTAGCATTCAATCAATACAACGTTGTATTAATTATAATTAGAGTGGACGTAAAAGCACATAGAAAGAAAGAAAGAAAGAAAGAAAGAAAGAAAGAAAGAAAGAAAGAAAGAAAGAAAGAAAGAGAAGAAAACAAGGAAGATAAATATTTTTAAACAAACAAACAAACAAACAAATAAAGCAAGTCTGCAAAAGCTTAACAGTTGAGAGAGAGAGAGAGTGAGAGAGAGAGAGAGAGAGAGAGAGAGGGAGAGGGAGAGAGAGAGTGAGAGAGTGAGAGAGAGGGAGAGAGAGAGGGATAGAAAGAAAAAGTGAATGAAGGAAGGAAGGAAAATGTTTTAAACAAACAAATAAAGCAAGTTTGCAAATGCTTAACAGTTGAAAGAAAGAAAGAAAGAAAGAAAGAAAGAAAGAAAGAAAGAAAGAAAGAAAGAAAGAAAGAAAGAATGGGTAAGCCTGTGTGTTGCTGTAACAGGTGCTCTCAAAACCAAAACCAAGAAAGAAAGAAAAAGAAGAAAACAAGATAAATGTAGATAAAGATAAGATAAAAGCTTAACAGTTGAAAGAAAGAAAGAAAGAAAGAAAGAAAGAAAGAAAGAAAGAAAGAAAGAAAGAAAGAGAAGAAAACAAGGAAGATAAATATTTTTAAACAAACAAACAAACAAACAAATAAAGCAAGTCTGCAAAAGCTTAACAGTTGAGAGAGAGAGAGAGAGAGAGAGTGAGAGAGAGAGAGAGGGAGAGAGAGAGTGAGAGAGAGAGAGAGAGAGAGGGAGAGGGAGAGAGAGAGTGAGAGAGTGAGAGAGACAGAGAGGGAGAGAGAGAGAGTGAGAGAGAGAGAGAGAGAGTGAGAGAGAGAGGAGAGAGAGAGAGGGAGAGAGAGAGTGAGAGAGTGAGAGAGAGAGAGAGGGAGAGAGAGAGAGAGAGAGAGAGAGGGAGAGAGAGGGAGAGAGAGAGGGAAAGAAAGAAAAACTGAATGAAGGAAGGAAGGAAAATGTTTTAAACAAACAAATAAAGCAAGTTTGCAAATGCTTAACAGTTGAAAGAAAGAAAGAAAGAAAGAACGAACGAACGAATCAAACAGATCAAAGAAGGGGTAAGCCATAATATGATCTCTATGCTTTACAAATATCAAATTTAATTTCTTTTTTTTATATTCATTATAGTGATTTATTATTACTTTTTAAAACTTATTGTCACTTATTATATTATTTAAGAATAATCTTTAAAAATATTATTTAATTAATCGTTTTACTGTATAAATGCCACTGTACAATAAATACACAAAAACAAAACTGTCACATAAAATCAACTTAAAGTGTATTTGTTCAAAGATATATGTAAGGAATAAAACCTTTTAGTGCGTAATGAAATCAACTATGGAGTGGTATGACACTATTACCACCCAGAAGAATGACAAATCGTACTTTTTATCCATTCATAGTTACATTTCAATGCTGTGGCATGTCCACGGAGCAAGTTATTTCCTGTTATCACTCACCAGCATCTTATTTCTTTTAAATATTACTTTTTATACACGATAAACTCCTCTGTCCTGAAGACTTTTCCGAGCCTATCCCGGGAATACTGGGCATGAGATGGGAATACACCTTTAACTCTATGGCAATTCTTAGTGTCGTCGTTTAGTATTGTTTAAATTGAGGGAACTATTGAGAGCCTTGTGAATGTGTTACTGTAGGTGAGGAGGTGAAGAACCCTCAGAAGTCCATTCCACTGGGGATCGTCTTTGCGCTGCTCATCTGTTTCCTGGCTTATTTCGGCGTTTCAGCCGCTCTCACGCTGATCATGCCCTACTACCTGCTGAACATCCACAGCCCTCTGCCTGTTGCCTTCGCCTACGTGGGCTGGGCTGCCGCCAAGTACGTCGTCGCTGTGGGATCCCTGTGTGCGCTCTCTACTAGGTAAACAGAATTATGAGAAATCACTCCTGAATCAGAGAGATTAGTGTTTTCTCATTGGATAGCAAAGGAAACGCTGAAGTGTGCAGTTTAAGGGACTGGGAGACTCTAATAAACAAGTGAAAGTGAATCGAGTTGATTTATTTATCGGAATTATAACGACTCGCTGTGTGCACAGCCTGCTGGGATCCATGTTCCCGATGCCTCGAGTGATCTTCGCCATGGCTAGAGACGGCCTCCTCTTTAAAGTGCTGTGTAAAGTCAGCTCGAGGAAAAGTCCCGCCATGGCCACCCTCACCTCCGGCTCTGTGGCAGGTGAGGAAAGAGACTCCGAAATAAATTTTTGGCACTTTTCCTGAAAATTACACCACATAATGAGTGATATTTTGAACATACTTAAACATATAGGAATGCAACATAGTTTGCTTTAAACACGTTGTTCCTGGTTTAAAAAAATATTGGCAAGTAATACTGGGGGGTGGGGGGGTGGGGGGGGGTATATCTCCCTGTTATGCCTTGTAGATGGATCTTGGTCCACTCCACCATGTACGTGAGCATAACAAACCATAGCTGCATCCGAGTATCCCTTCTACTCTACTATACAGTATGCGAAAAGCAGTACGCCGAAGGAGTAGTATGTCCGAATTCTCAGTATTCATAAAACAGTAGGCGAGAAATACCCGGATGACCTACTGCTTCCGCCGAGATTCTGCAGTATGGAACCACTGGACACTGCGCTATCCCATAATGCAACTGGCGCGGAAGAGCTGTCCGAATCAAAAATGGCAGCGGAAGGCAGCATACTTGTTTAACACCGCCTGAGTAAATTGTTAACTTGTTGAAGGTTTAAACAAGAAAAAACAGTTGCCACAGAGTTTTAGATCTGACGGGCTCTTAAAGTTTTTGCAGTTATTATGACGTCGTAGGTCACGTGACAACGCCAACATTGCACACTCATAACACACCCGATGAACCACAAGCAGGTTAGCGCTGCGATGTCAGCGTTTTCAAAAACACGTTTTTCAAAAAGCTTCGTTTTCAGTGACACCAAAATGCAACTTTCGTGAGGATGGAAGACCAAACCGCAGAGAAGTACGATCTTTTCAAAGTGTTCTCAGGCTCTACCGTGTGTGTGTGTGTGTGTGTGTGTGTGTGTGTGTGTCTTTTCCCACTCTGAAATATAAAAAAAAACATACTTCAATAGACACAAAAAGGTCTAAAAAGTGAAAAAAAAATGAACCATGTGCTCTGCTTTATTCTCAGCTATAATGGCGCTGTTATTCGACCTGAAGGCGCTGGTTGATATGATGTCGATCGGGACTCTGTTCGCCTACACACTTGTGGCCATTTGCATTCTCATACTGAGGTCAGTGTTCCAGCTCAATGGCTCGTGACTCAGCGGCGATTTTATTCAGGTCTTAATGTTTGCTTTGTCTTTTTACTCAGCCAGTTCGTTTCTCTTTAGGTACCGTGAGAGTGAATCTCTGGAGAATGAAATAAGCTTCACTCCAACGTCAAAGTTTGGGTTTTTAAAACCTCCGTCGTACCCGACCAAGGAAACGTCAAACACGGTCAACATCTGCACCGTGTTTATCAGTACGGACCACAAACCATTACACCCACTCACATTCACACACATGACAGTGTTAGACACTTCAGTCGTCCTCATCTGACTTGTTTAGTTCATTCAAATAGATTACAATTTACTTGGCTTGATATTTAAATTCTCACCACTTACGGTTATTCATTCACTCATTCATCCTAACCACTTTATCCTGGTCAGGGTCACAGTGGATTTGGAGCCTATCCCGGGAACGCTGGGTGTGAGATCGGGGAATACTGTACACCCTGGATGGGATGCCAGTCCCAGATCTCAGGCCACTATGCACACACACACACACATTTATACTGTATGCTCCTAGGGCCAATTAAGAGTACTGAATTCACATACGAGCATGTTTTTGGGAGGTGTGGGGAAACCGGAGAACGCAGAGAGAACATGTAATTGTCAAGTGCAGAATAACGTTTAACAGGTGACACACATAGACAAAAAATCTCTAGAACATGAACAAACATCACGATAAACATCCATGAAACACAACGTGAAGGTGATAAAAGCTAGACAACAAGTGCTACCAAAGACAGAACTTAAATACAAGTGTTCATTAAATGACAACGTGACTCAGGTGCGTGTGATTAACGTGAGGTGCCGGGGCTGATGGGAAATGAAGTTCTAACATGACAGCAGTACTCAGCTCAGGATCAAACTGTGGACTCTGGGGTGCTTACTGTAATTCTATAGCAAAATTTCTAATTTACATGTTTCTTTTACTTCAAAATGTACTCAATCAGATCATGTTTGATGTCTGAATTTTGCTTCTGAAGCTAGCTCTCACCCAACGGATACAAGAGTCTGCAGGGAGGCGGAGTCTGCAGGGAGGCGGAGTCATACCGAACTGTGTTGAAACTGTGATGATTCCGGTTGTCCAAGATGGCCGCCTGAATAATGTTTTGTTGTTCAAAGGTTTTGTTCATTTTTATAGAAGACAGAAACTGTCCTGAACCACAACAATTGTGTGTGTGTGTGTGTGTGTGTGTGTGTGTGTGTGTGTGTGTGTGTGTGTGTGTGTGTGATGTCAATGAAGAGATTCTATGGAAGAGACTTTTTTTTACTTGCAGTGTTCCAACGCAAAACTAAAGAAGCAAACTTCAGGCACCAAACACGGCTTGGCTGATTGTCCTGGAAATCACTGAACTGTTCTTTAACGTTCAGTGAATCTGGGAAATTAATTATCATAAAGCTTTTACCAAACTGAACACCACAAATCACCCAAAGGTGTTACAACACAATAATAATAAAAAGAAACAACACAGTAGAGTATAATTGAAGAGTTTAAGAGATGATCTGTTTTATTGTGTAGATTTGTTATGATGTTTGTCGTGTCACTCTCGGTCTGTTTCTCTGCAGTCGTCTTGGTGGTGGTCCTGACCGTCCTGCTGTCCAAAGGCATCACATCACTGCTGCAGCTGGAGGTCTGGAGTCTGGTGTGTGTGTCTGTGATCCTCTTCTTAATGCTGGTCTGCACTCTGCTGGTCTGGAGGCAGCCTCAGAATCCCACTAAAGCAGCCTTCATGGTGAAAAAACACACACACACACACACACACACATACACACACACACACACACACACACACACACACACACACACACACACACACACACACACACACTTGTCCTTACAATCTAAACCTAACCCTAACCTTAACCTCATTAATATATATATATATATAAAGGGGGGGAGCATACAGTCTGATGTAGCATTAATAATTAGCAGCTCTTCCATTTTTTTTTCTTTTTTACCAACCTGCCTTCTTGCTTTCTATTGGCTCATAAAACCAAGGCTCATGAATCATGAATTCAGAAGTCACCTAGGCAAGGTAGTAGACAGGAAGTCAAAGTAACCACTGCTAGGAGCAAATTCACATCCCGTGTCCTTTCCCCTTCGGTGGGTTGGATGTTCTGTCAGATGAAGTTTTTATTTATTTGGTCTACACACTGCTTTAGCTGAAAAGGCTGAAAACTGTAACTGTAGCAAGAAGTCAAAAATCGTAAATGTTACAGCTAAACCGTAGACGTTGCCGTCTTTGCTAACTGCACGAGCAATTTTTCCCATTGTACGCGCAAATGACTAATCACTATTTGGGCCTCGGGTTTAGAGTTTTACGTACAGTAGATGCTTTGAGGGACAACCCTAGCAGAATATATCATGGTTTATTCATTTTATTTATTTTTTTTTTTGAAGAGTGCACTGTGAATTTTCCACACCGTTCTCTACAGGTGCCTTTCCTGCCTTTACTTCCTGTGGTGAGTTCATTCATCAACGTTTACCTGATGATTCAGCTCGGACGCGCCACCTGGATCCGCTACGCCGTCTGGATGGCTGTGGGTGAGTAAGTGCTGGAGTGAGTGACGTTAGGGGTTAGGGGTTAGGGGTTACTCTGTGTTTCTAGTGTTAAAACTGTAGGGTAATATTTCCCCTGAGAGGTGTGTGTGTGTGTGTGTGTGTGTGTGTGTGTGTGTGTGTGTGTGTGTGTGTGTGTGTGTGTGTGGGGGGGTGTGTGTGTGTGTGTGTGGTTTTAGGGACATTCTAAAACGCTTAACGAGGCTTAATGTACTAAAACAACGATTAGGGAAAACCATTTTTGTGTCACGTTTCACTTGTCATAAACATTACCTTCTGCCAAGACAAGTTTTCTCCCCCATAGATAACTGTTATAAAGAAAACGCTTAAAGTGGCTTAATGTATTAAGACAGTGATAATAAAAGACCAAATTCAATGTACACCTTATTTATAAAGGTATGTACGAAATTTGTCCTCCAATATCACTGTCTTAATGCATTAAGCCACGTTAAGCGTATTTAACTCTTTTAATACTTGAAGCCATTAATGCGTTAAGCATTTTATATTTTCTTTATACTGCGTTTCTACGCGTAAAAATATTGTCTTTACACTTGGATTACGGTGCCGTAGTGCTAAAACTCGAAAAGCTTTTCGCGTTAAGCATTTTAAAATGTCCCCGGTTTTACCCTCTACAGGACTCCTGATCTACTTCGGGTACGGCGTGAGGAACAGCGTCCAGAAACAGAGGCTGCTGGGAAACCTGAGCAACATGGAAACCCCAGAGGAAATCCCAGAGAAAGACGCGACCAAAGGATAACACTCATAACACCAGCGTCTCATAAACAAATAATATGTTTAGTGATCACCTAATTATTTAAATAATAATAACAATAACAGATTTCTTCAACACACGTGAACTTATGATATAATGGTGAAACAATTCGATGTTTGTATATATGCTTTAATAAAAATCTTTCATATTTTGAACAGAGCCGTCAACACACGGTGCTGTGATAACTGATGTTTTATGGACCGATTTATCAAAAATATTCACCATAACAATAAAAAAAAAGGCCAAGCTTTATCAAAGTGTTTCTGTAGTAAAGTGTACATCTGGTTATAAATCCATTCCTTTATCATTATCCAAGTTCTTTTGGAAACCAAACCAAATAGGTCCATAAACAGTTTCAATGAAACTCGAGTATGAGTTCAGATCGAAGTGAATAATCACTGAATTTATGCTTTATGAAAATAATGAAAAAACGCCCAACAGGGTTCCTACTAAACCCACTACCAACAGAAGAAGAACATGTGCATTCATAATAATGTAGAGATTAGCAGTGAGACCCCCATTGAGAAGTTCAGCACACAATACTGGGTCACGCTGTACAGATCTATATACTGAACACATCATCGCCTCTACGAACTCATTCACCCTGTTTTCATAAATATTGTTTATTTTGTGGGGGGGATTTTTGACCACACTGTATAGTAAGTAATAAATAAAACACTTTATAAACACCTACAAACACTTTTATAAACTTGTGACGGGGTGATGTGATGAAGCGGAGTTACTGTTACTACCCTGAAGTTAATTATATTCCTGTAACATCATGTCCCAGAGTGTTTTATTCCTCTTACATCACAGCAATTTGCCAACGCTTACATTTTTTAACCAGTTAAAGAGCAATATACAGAATGTTACACGTTTGATCCATTTGTAGCTGAACGCCTGTGAAACAAGCTTTTGTTATCGACAGTTAACAGTAACAGCTTGTTCACAGGGACTTGTACTGAGGACGGATTAAAAACGTGTGTAATCGTTGATATGGTGAAGTTTTCTGTAAGGAGACATTTATTTAACGTTTTATGGAAGGAGTCTCCAGTGTCAGGGCTGAGGCTGTTACTGGTGAGAGAACGAACGCTTATACGTGGCTGGTTTAATGTAAGCGGAGAAAAGGAACTTGTTTTGCAGATGTTTTCTGAACATTAAGCAGAACTGTAAACATTTAAAACGTAATTTTTATATGGATAAAACTGTAATGAATAGAATTGTAATCATTGGCAACTTCAGCTTTATCACACCTTACCACTGTTGATTATTTTCCTACAACAGCACGCGCTGTCGTGTTGTATTCATTACGTAATGTACTGTATAAATTGTCACTTTACACTTCAGCTGTATCACCCTGCAGTTCTTGCCTGGTTTCCAACTGAATCTAAGCCGGGTTGAGCTTGGCCAGTACCTGGATGGGAGACCTCCTGGGGGAAAACTAAGGTTGCTGCTGGAAGTGGTATTAGGGAGGCCAGTAGGTGACGCTCTCCCTGTGGTCTGTGTGGGTCCTTATGCCACAGTATAGTGATGGGGACACTATACTGTAAAAAGAGCACCGAGACATTAAACGGAGGTCCTGACTCTCTGTGGTCATTAAAAATCCCAGGTCACTTCTCGTAAAGAGTAGGGGTGTCCTGGTGAAATTGCCCCATTGGCCCTTGTCTGTCATGGCCCCCTAATAATCTCCATCCCTGAATTGGCTATATCTCTCCTCTCCACCAATAGCTGGTGTGTGGTGGGCGTTCTGGTGCACTGTGGCTGCGGTTGCATCATCCAGGTGGATGCTACACACTGGTGGTGGTTGAGGAGATACCCCCTGGCACTATGTAAAGCGCTTTGAGTGTGTAGAAAAGTGTTATATAAATGTAAATAATTATTATTATTATTACTTCAACATTTAAATAAATGACTTTCTTGTCACACACTTTAACCAGACCAGTGTGTCAACCAGAACAGATGAAGAGCTTTAAACATTTACCCCTGAACAGACCGTTGAGCATTTTCGCAGTCTGTTTCTCCAGCTGGATAAACATGAGTGCTTCCTCCCGGCAGGCTGAGAGCAGAAAGCGGCCGTTGACTGAAGCGTGAGGAATTTGGAGTGTGAATGCTGTCTTTGAGAGCAGGAATGTGTGTAGAGCAGCTTCCCTTCTCGCTAAAGTCTCACATCACTCTCTGTCTGCCTTGCATGGAGAAACGCTGACAGAAAAATTTTTGTGTTGTGTTATCTTTGTGGCCATTTTGTGTTATTTTGTGAAAGCGGTGTATCATGAAGCTGGTTGTGGTGGTGTTTTCCTCCCTGCTGTTCTACACGTTGCTCTTTCAGCTCGGTGAGTGTCTCAGCAGGATCACTGCCAACATACAAATATCCAAATTCTGCAGCTAAACCTGGAATTGTTTGAAAGAAACTTTGTGCTTTAATTAACTAGATTTTTTTTTATGTTAATAAGACAAAAAGCAGCTTGACAGACAGACAGACAGACAGACAGACAGACAGACAGACAGACAGATAGATAGATAGATAGATAGATAGATAGAACTTTATTGTCATTGCATGTGTGTGCGGAGTTTGCATGTTCTCCCCGTGCTTCAGGGGTTTCCTCCGGGTACTCCGGTTTCCTCCCCCAGTCCAAAGACATGCATTGTAAGATGATTGGCATGTTCGGAAGTGTCCGTAGTGTGTGAATGTGTGTGTGATTGTGCCCTGCGATGGACTGGCCCCCCGTCCAGGGGTCCCCCGCCTGTGCCCCATGCTCCCTGGGATAGGCTCCAGGTTCCCCGCGACACACGAAGGATAAGCGGTATAGAAAATGGATGGATGGATGGAGGGATTTATTGTCATTGCACATTACAGGTACTCAGCAATAAAATGCAGTTTAGCATCTACCCGAAGTGCAAATAGTAGCATTGTGCAAATTTAACCAAGTGCAGGTTGAATGCATAAATATACTATATACACACACAATAAATAAATAAATAAATAAATAAGGCTATGGGTGATGAACATGTGCGGTAACTTATTGAGCAGATAACAACAGGAATATTATTACAGTAGGTTATAATAGAAAAACTACAATAGGTATAAAAATATAAATATTTGCAAAATACACTGTATGCAGGATGATGTAATGTGAAAGATGCACTGCATAGAAGGCGTTGTCTAATAAATATTATTTTCTTCTTTTAACCCAAGCCTCAAGACATTCATGTTGCTATCAGACAAATAATGCAGTACGTAAGGAATAAAACACTTGGGGGTGTGCTGTAATAGGAAAATGATCAGCAAAGTTGTAATGTGATGTGGCCCAATGTAAAGTTACTGTTACCACCTGGAAGTGGATTATTTCCTGTAACCTCACATCCTGACGTGATTTAGAGTGTATCTTTTACACCACAGCAACAAAAAGGTAACAATTATAAGGTTTTGTTTACTAACTCTGTTTATAGTTATGAAACCAGTTAGTTCCAGTTATTATTTAAATCGTAGCAGTTATAAGCAGTCGTTCCCTCACCAGCCAGGTGAAAAAATCTTAAAGTTACAGCTGACTGTTACAAAACACTGACACTGGAGACTCCTTCCATAAATATCCATCAAAATAAATGTCTCAACAGAAATCCTCACCAATAGAATGATTTTCATGTTTTGGGGTTTTTTTTTTTTACTTTAAAACATTGTCTTTATGAAACAGTAACAATGTCCTACAAACACACAGTAACGAGTCAAAAGGAGCCGAAGCCGGCGGGAGAAAAGAAGCTGAAAGAGAAGGTGAAGGTGAAGAAGGAGGCTGAGAAGAAGAACAAAAGCATGTCAGCCAAAATTAAAGCCACGCCTCCACCCAAGCCCCCGAGTCCCACAGCAGCTCCGCCGTACCTGAATCGAGTAGTGGGGAAGGGGAAGTTTGAGAAGGTGGGGAAAACGCTGTCGGTCCCTGCAGGGGACACACTGGAGCTGAGGTGTAAAGGCAGTCGTGTGCAGTGGGACGTCCCGTCTTACCTGCAGGAGGACGATGAAGGACGACTCAGGTACGTGACTGAGTACAATAATCAAGCTCTTAGGATACATTTGAAAACGTGTCTGATAACACAATCACTGGTTACTTTCTAATGGATGAATTGATCACTCCCCCGTAACCGTAACCACACCCACCCTTCCCCACACACCCCCTGAACGTTTCTACATTCTGTAGTTTTACAGCCAGGAATGGAAATGAACTTCATTTGGATTTTTACCATTTGATTTTTTTTTATTTTTTTTTTGTCTAACATTTAAAGAAATATATTTAGACACTTCACGTGTTGTGTATTCGTGATTCGTTTTATATCACGTTTTATTTACATGATTCACGTGTTTACTTCGCATGTGCATTTGCAGGGCAGGTATATGGGCATGTATAACATGCATATGATCACATACTGGGTTCTCCCTGTGCTTCGGGGGGGGGGGGGGGGGGGGTTCTTCCGGGTACTCCGGTTTCCTCCCCCAGTCCAAAGACATGCGTTGTAGGCTGATTGGCATTTCCAAATTGTCCATAGTGTGTGATTGGGTGTGTGATTGTGCCCTGCGATGGGTTGGCACCCCGTCCAGGGTGTCCCTGGGATAGGCACCAGGCTCCCTGTGACCCCGTGTAGGATAAGCGATATGGAAAATGGATGTATATTCACATAATCACATGTGGGACATAAGGGAAGTCGTAATGATTTTTTGTTGATCAGGACGGTGCAGCACGAGCGATACGGCGTGCTGATTTTAGCCAATTCGTCAGGAGCTGATACAGGAGAGTACACCTGCTACCCGCTGTACTGCGAGGACTCAGAATGCAGGAAAGAGTACAATAAAGCCCTGAAAGTCTTCATCTTCTTCCCCGGTAATGTAAATATTACACTCTAAATGTGTCTGGCTGTGTAAAATAGTGCTGTCAGGAATAACATCATGTCCTGTACAGCGGTCTAATGTCATGAGGAGCCAAACTGAAATTGAAGCTATGTTTGTCATATTTAAAGTTTACTAAGGAGCATTAAAAGGACGTTTTTCTTTTGAAAGGAAACATCGTTTTTTTTTTTTATTATATGAAGTGTCCTTCATTAACTGTAAGCTCTTACAGAAGTCTGGTGAAAGTGTTTTGTATGTGAATATAGATAATAAAACGTCTCGTATCCCTTGTGTCAGACCCTCAGGAGCTCTTCGTGCCATCATCGGATTATTATGAGGTTATCCATCTCAGAAGTAACTGGCCTACAGTGTTGCCATGTCAGGTCACAAATCCGCAGGCCAAAGTCACCTTGCACCGTGAGTTCCCCCCCGTGGAGGTGAAGGTGGACGGATACGAGATCTCATACGAAGTGACGCGTGGTTTCACCATCCACAGGCCCAAAGCACATCACGCCGGCTCTCTGTACTGCGTGGCCAGTGTGGGGAACCTGCGGCAGAGCTCCATCAAGTACATGCTCATCTACGTCCACTGTGAGTGCACGTCCAACACGTCCTACATGTCTATCATGTCTAACATGTCCAACACATCCTACACGTCCAACACGTCCTACAATTCCGACGCATCCAACACATCCAACATGTCCAATACGTATAGCACATCCAACACGTGCTACATGTCCTACATGTCTAACATGTCTAACACGTCCAACACATATAACACAGCCATGTCCAGCACGTCCGACACATCCAGACCTACACATAAAACAGGTCCAACATGTCCAACACATCCAACACGGCCAACATATCCAACATATCCAACACGGCCAACATGTCCAACACGTCCTACACGTCCAACACATCCAACACGGCCAACATATCCAACATATCCAACACGGCCAACATGTCCAACATGTCCAACACGTCCAACATGTCCAACACGTCCAACACATCCTACACGTCCAACACATCCAACACGGCCAATATATCCGACATATCCAACACGTCCAACATGTCCAACACGTCCAACACGTCCTACACGTCCAACACATCCTACACGTCCAACACATCCAACACGGCCAACATATCCGACATATCCAACACGTCCAACATGTCCAACACATCCTACACGTCCAACACATCCAACACGGTCAACATATCCTACACGTCCAACATATCCAACATATCCAACACGTCCAACATGTCCAACACATCCTACACGTCCAACACGTCCAACACGTCCATCATGTCCAACACTTTCTACACATCCAACACGGCCAACACGTTCTACACATCCAACACGTCCTACACGTCCAACATGACCTACACATAAAACAAGTCTAACATGTCCAACACATCCAACATATCCAACACATCCAATACATCCAACATGTCCAACACGTCCTACACGTCCAACATGTCCAAAACATCCTACATGTCCAACACTGCCGAAACATCCAACACGTCCTACACGTCCAACACATCCTACACGTCCAACATGTCCAACACGTCCAACATGTCCTACACATGTTTGTTTTATTTATTTATGTATTCTGTCATTTCTGTATTTGTTTCTTAATAAACATAAATGAAAAAAATACATTTATTTATTTGCTTGTTTGTTTAGACATTTATCATTTTTTTAACTTAACTGTTTGTCTTTATAGTTGTAGATGACGCTGTGTGACCTCTGTTTATTCCCCTGTCTGGTCCAGACCCGGCTGCTCCTCCTGTCCCCGTGATCCAGGCCTCGGCTTCCTCAGTGGCTGTGGGTGTGAACCTGCAGCTCTCCTGCACAGTGGTGGGAGAACAGGACGTGGCGGTGGACTTCACGTGGGAGTATCCTGGACAAAAGGTCAGTCCACAGAGTGATGAGTCACACAGGAAACGCGCTGCGAGTCATTAACAGCAGTGTATAAGACTTGCGTGTGTGTGTGTTTTCAGATCGGCCGGCCGCTCTACACGCAGGAGACTGCGCAGACAGTGCAGGTGGACGGACGCAGCCGGCAGCACTCGCAGTCAGTCCTGCAGGTTGATGAAGTGAGAGAGGTGGACGGGGGAACCTACACCTGCACAGCTCAGAACCTGCAGGGCTCACGCTCCGTCTCCACCGACGTCAACGTGCAGAAGAAACGCAACGCCACCAAACCACACACAACCTGAGAGCTGTACAAGAGTCACAACTCGTCAATCATTATTCATAGGACAAGATGTCAGCCATGTTAGGTGTCCAGAATCCACGTGAGTCTAATGACCACCAGTTATCCAAAACGAAATGCTCTGTATCTCAAACAGACTTTTTTTTTAAGCAAAAGGTACAACAAGAGATGTTAAATCACCAGGGGCGGATTTAGTAATTTTGGGGGCCCTAGGCAAAATATAGACATGGGGCCCTCATTTCAGTGTCTTAACATAGATATTTAAATTTTCAGCATACCTTATTTAGCATAATTAAAAATATATATAATTTGCATTATTAGGGGGCCCTCGGCTTCCTGGGGCCCAAGACGGTTGCCTACCTTTGCCTAGTGATAAGTCTGCCCCTGTACATCACATACCTGAAACCTGAAACTCAACCCAAAATCAGCTTTTTTGATGAATATATTTGCTTTTTTTAACTTTTTTCCCTCAATTTCACCCGATTTGGTCACCCTCCATTTCTCACCCATGCATTTCTCCCAAGGCAGCGTAACACACTCGGAGGAAAGCGCAATCCGCCCTCTTACGCATACATGAACTCTCAGACACTTATGATCGGTTAGTGTCACTTTGATTGACAGGGGAGACAGAGTATGCCCCTCCCACCCTAAGACCACTGCCAGTTTTGCCCCATTGGGATTCAAATTCGTGATCTTCTGAACTCTTTTCATGTCTCTCCACTCATCTTTTAACATTTTAAAAGGGTGTAGAATTGTATATATTAGAGATTCATCGAAATGAAAAAATTCAGGACACACTGGGGGGAGGGAAAAAACGTAGTTCCTTTTTTTTCTTCAACCACAACTGCATTGTACATTTCTGGCAGACATGGTTCTGTGCATATAAGAGACACAAAACTTTGTTTATCCCAAGCAATTGTCATGTGAACGCCAGAATCGGTGTCCAACTACAATTCCCGGATGACAACACAGGATTACAACACCCATCCACCACACCCTATTTTTTGTTTAGTACAAACTTTGTTATAGATTTTTTTTTTATTTTATGACATCTACATTATCAAGTCAGTACAATAAAACATTTTAGATTCCCCAAACATTAGTTTTCTAGCACAAAATTAAATGTTTGTATGACATTAAAGAAAGCAGCGTATTACATAAGAGACACTTTTCAGACAGTAAACACAATGAAGGCTGTTGGGTTTCTCTGCAGAAATAAGAAGCGAGTGCGAAAGTCAAAGTGTCCAGAAGAACTGTGGCTGGTTCTGCAAGATGCTCAATAAAACTTACCAGCTCATTTCCTTATAAAACTGCACTAACTGTACCGGAGACTATTGTTTTTATTTTCATTTAAATTTTTGTCGTCACACCAAATATTGACTTTGTTTCATTTACTACTGTTTACGGTATTTTTTTTTTTTTAATGTAGAAACATTTAATTTCATTATTTTGAAGGCATCTTTGCTCTACAGCATTTCTTTGCATGTGCCTAAAACTTTTGCACAGTACTGTATATGCTCTGTGTTTTTGTACCAGTCGATACCAAGCCGTTGTTTACTGAGTGTCTTTCTGGTTTTGATCTCTTTTCTGGTTTTCTCGCCTTGCTCTTAGCTGGCCAAGTTCACGTTGTTTGTTCATCACCTGACCCTTGCCATTCTTAATAAACCGTTGCGTCATTTTTGTTATACTTTGTGCTTCAGCACTGATGATTTATTTCCTTTTTTCCTTTTTTTTTCCTTTCTCTTTCTGCTTCTGTTGTTTTGTTATATTCTGGATATTAAGCTGGAGCTGTGTTTAAGTGGAGTATCAGACCTGCACTGATTCATGTTTGACGCTCGCGTGATTATCAGCTGCATTACTCATGTTAAATGGGTGTATCTAGGAAAATGTAACATCCTGTCTTCCCTCATAGTTACATGATTTAAGGAAACATTTAATAAATTTAAAGTTTAGTTTAGACTTCTTTTTTGTCTGCTCTCTGCAGATTTTTATCATAGAAACTAGCAGTGCATAATTATTATGTAACCACGGATTCATAATTAATATGAAGATATTGTGCTGGTGTTGATATCCAAACACTGAGCATGATAACGGTATAAAAGCTGCACCGCCAGCAGGGGGAGACACTGTACTGCTGCCCTGACCTCAGTTTCAATCTAAAACTGAATTAAAACTAAGACTATTTATACGTTTTGTCCTCGTACACCTCAGCTCCTTGGGGATTCTTTGATTCTTTTGGGTTCTAGCTGAATCTTTTTTTCTGAATAGGAAACCAAAGAAACCATTTTGTTCAAGTGCGTACATGTATTTTTGTCTAAAGCAAACATATATTACTATTTTATAATCGGCATGGCTACTTTTAAAATGGAAAGCCATTAATTATTCTTTTTTTCCCCTCAGACTTTTATGTGGCTCTTCTGTCCTGTCACAAAAGCATGGCTGATCATCTTATACCACAGTGCAGTTGAATTCTTGTTTCTGATTAGTCAGAAGGTGTTGATTTTTGATTGAGTTTTCTATAACAGCAGCTCTGACGATAGTGCAGCTGCACATCACAGGTTTATAACAGGCTACTGTTATCGTTTCCATAGTAACAACTCATTCACAGTTGTTCACTTGTTTGTTTTTGTTGTCCAGTGAAGGAGCGACTGTATAACCTAAGAATTAACAGGAATTAAGTTGTTTCACGGATGTTCCACAACACTAAATGTAACTATAAATAGATAAAAAAAAAGTATGTTTCATTCTTTAATAAATTAAAAACGTAATCGTTGCCATGTTGCTGTGGTATAAGATGATAGAAAACACTCCAGGATGTGATGATATTGGAAAATAATCAGGTCTGGTGACTCTGTTTAACACAACACCATATCGTTGATTATTTTCCTATTACAGCACAACGTGGAGTGCTTTATTTATTTATTTATTTTATATAAAGCACTCTGAGAATACTTTTAAATATCTTAGCTGCAATTTATTGCACAAAACATTTTTAACTGAGCTAAATAAGGTTACAAAAAAAATTAAAGAGACCCCAGTAATGTATTATTTTAATTAGTTTATGATTGTTTTACACTGAAGAGATTTTGTAACCTGACTCTTAATGTAAAATGTCTTTCTTTTCCTGTTTTACGCCTGGAAAGAGGAAACTTTCCATATAGAAATATTTCCTCTGAATTCATATATTTACTTCAGGTAAATATTTATAATTACATTCAGGAGACATTTTAAAATTTTTAGTGTAATTGCTTCTTGTGGCCGGAAGATGTCGCTGTTGTGCGCAAAGTCCATCCAGCGTCCTGCGCTACGATTGGCTGCCACTCCGCCGTTCTACTGCGTTATACAGTTGCCATGGAAACCTGAACGACAGCTCAACTGTCCATTCATCGCTGTGTTTTTGACACGTCTAGCCAATCGGAGGTCAAGGGGCGGGGTTTCAGCGCTGGCTGGGTCCTGAGTTTAAATGTCGGAGAGGGAAAGAGAGCAGAGAGAGTTTTACTCTGGAGTCGCTCGGATGTTTGTGCTGTTTTGAGTTTACCGCCAAACTGGAGGGAATATTTCACTTTTGAGTTAAAAAAAATAGTAATAAGGAGTTAAAATATCACGATTAAGATTAAAAGGTTCATCATCATTTGTTGGAATCGATAATGGTGAGTGATTTGGTTCTTAATTCACTTACTTCCGGTTTCGCATCTAGTCTAAAAGTCTATCGACAGGGTAAAAAATATGATTTATTTATTATTGAATTATTATTATTTTAATATATGAAATGAACTCTTGTGGTTTTATTTCATTTCAGTTGTAAATAAAATTTTTAAAAAAAATTTTTAAAAAACACTAGGACTTAATGCAACACTGTAGAAATTACTGCAACATTTTATACTGTTGAATTTGAAATGAATTTGTAATCGAGTTAATTAAGACAATTTCCTGTTAAAGAAAGCAAATTCATTCTATAACTTCATTTCAAATACAAATATTTTTGTCATTTTCACATTTTACAGATCAACATCAATTGGCTAACCCTCCTTCCGGTCTTTCAGAGATTAAAAAAAAAAAAAAATTACATCACTATACATCAGGGTTTATTTTTCTCGTCCACATCAGATTATTTGCTCTCAACACATGTTTTAAAGTGGATTATTTGGGATTTTTTGTGGAATCCGAGCACAGACGGTCGTAAGACAAACACACAGAACGGTATGAGGCAGTGAGAAGTGAGTAGCGAGGCTGGGGCTGATTTCTTTCTAGCCCAAACTGTAGATTTATGCAGCCTATCAGTGACAGTCCTCTCAGGTGATCACATGGACTGAGTGAGACACCCCTGGATTTGATGTCCATTCACGCTGATCTTTTTCAGACACATCCATAGCACGTCATCCTGCCTTTGCCTAGTGCCCTGACCAGCATGTTGAGACGGCGAACGTGAAATACAGTTGCGAGTGTGATGAACGTGGACGAGGTGGATTATTTACAGAATCGATCTGTTTTCCCCCTAAATGCCTTTGGTGGAGAAACTAGAAGCAGATAGACTAAGCACACATCATTTCATCAAAGTACAAATTACACAGAAGGACACTTGACAGAAATGTAAGTTTATTTGGGTTCCAACTTTTCTGTTTATCATGTTTACTGTTCGGAGGAAACATGGCACGAACCCTGTAGAGCATTACAGACTTTACAGTAACACTTTTAAAATTCAAAATCAATAATGTAGCTGTCTATCTGCCTTGAAGTGTGTGTGCGTGTGTGTGTGTGTGTGTCCCAAATCATTCTTATTATGCCATCGATGAAACCTTGTGCTATAATGCGATAGTCAAGCTATTGATAGAAATTATTTTAGCCTCCCATCTTTTATCATGAGCAGCCATCAGTGGTTCTCTTATTTAATTCCCTAAAGCATGTGTCATGTACCTTTCTCTGACAGGAAGGTGTTTATTGTCTCATCTGTCAGCACAGTTATATGACCAGAAAAAGTGGGAAGTGGTAGCTCAGTGGTTAGGACATTGGACTTCTGATCGGAAGGTCATGAGTTAAAATCCCAGCGCTGCCAAGCTGCCACTGTTGGGCCCTTCAGCAAATCCCTTAACCCTCAATTGCATAAAATAAAATAAAAAAATAGATAATTGTAAGTTGCTCTGGATAAGGGCATTTTTAAATGTAAAAAGGGTGGAAAGTTCACGAATAAAAATCTGTAATGGCTCCAGTCATTTAAAAAAAATAATAAAATAAGGGTGCATATGCGTTCCACATCTGAATAATTGGATCTTACTTACAAAATAAATGTGTGCTGTGATCGTGAAGGTGCTTTTTTAATACTAAAAGAGGTTCCTGGCTGCAGAAAGTTTCAAGTCTCTGGGAAATGGCGTAGTGATTTACTGATGTGACGTGTGATAGCCTCGCTCGGTCACTCAGCCTCGGGTCGAGTCAGCGAGAGGATTTTTACAGCCTCAGAGATTTCGGTGGCATCCACGTGATCTTTTTTTTTTAGCAAACAGTCCTCCCTCCTCAAACGTCATGAACCTGATTAATAGATACAGAAAACACACACACACACATACACACACATACAGAAATGGATTGTGATTTCTGTGTTAATAAAATATTTTGTCTAATAATGAGATCATATTTGGGAAATTACGCAACCCTCATACGCCTAAAAGTGTCATTTTAATAATATTGTTTTTTGGTTTTACGTATGCCGAAGTACATCTCGACATCACTGACCTTATTAAAAATGGCAGAATCGTATCATTATTATAAAGAGATCTATCTGAATCTGATTTCTTTTGTCATTATGATTTATGTGTTCCATGTGTGATTTAAATGAGTTATTATAATCAGGACAGCAAATAAGCCATTTATTTATTTATTTATTTAAAAATTAGTTTTTGATATAGTTACCACTAAATATTACTAAAACACATTTACTTTACTATTAGACATTTTTAGACACTAAAGAGTTTTTTTTTTCTTTTTTTTATTATGCTAAGAGTATGGAGTTTACATTGTTTAACCTCCTAAAACCTAAAGCTAAGCTTATTTCCAGAAACCAAAAATAACTTCATCTTAGCTTCATCATATTGCAGCATATTATTTCCCATTTCTTTTAAAGAAGCCGGAGAGGTTTTAATAGCTGGATGAGTATCAGTGAGAAAATCGCTTTACAAATCCCTTAATTTGCTGCTACACAGCTCCATAAAAGGTTCCGCTGGTTGTTCTTGTTATCCACGCTGGTGGTCCTGAAGTATTTACCCAAAGCCACGCCCGCCCTTCCCCCCTCTCCCCTCCAAAAATCCTCACCCTAACACCTCACTAGTGTACTGGAGTTTATTTGCTTGTTGTTGTGTGCAGTTTGGCGGAGATCAGTGGTGTTTGTGTCGCTGTTTTCAATGCCCAGAATTGCAGGACAAAAGGGACTGCCGAAGTGTTGAAGTGTTTTCCTCCGACCGTCCGGTAACCGTGGAGACCAGAGGCCACCTTCACGACCTTTTGACGTCTCCAGCCGATTGAAAGTGCTAAGAGCTTGTTAATGTGATAAGTCGCATGATTACTATCCAGTACTTGCCCTCACCGTCTCCCCAAATTGCAATCTTAACATTTGTTACATTTCTTTATACAACCCCAATTCCGAAAGAGTTGGGACAGTATGGAAAATGCAAAAAAAAAAAAACAAACAAAAAGAGTCATTTCAAAATGCAATTAATATAGTGAAAACACATTATTAACACATTATTTGTTATGTTTTACTTTGTGAATTTAATTTATTTCTGAAAATATACACTCATTTCAAAGCTGATGACTGCAACACACTCCAAAAAAGTTGGGACAGTCGACTGTTTACCGCTGTGTAACATCACCGTTTATTTTAATAACACTTATTAAGCGTTTGGGACTGAAGACACCAGTTGGTTAAGTTTAGCGAGTGGAATTTTCCCCCCATTCATCCATTATGCATTTCTTCAGCTGTGCGACTGTACGAGGCCTTCGTTGCCTTATTTTACGCTTCATAATGCGTCACACATCCTCAAAGGGAGACAGGTCAGGACTGCAGGCAGGCCATGCTAGCACCCACACTCTCTGCTTACACAACCATCCAGGCAGAATGTGGTTTGGTGTTGTCCTGCTCTGGATGGCAGCATATGTTGCTCCAAAACGTGTACATATCTTTCTGCATTAATGGTGCCCTCACAGATGTGCAAGTTACCCATGCCATGGGCACTGACACACCCCCATACCATGACAGATGTTGGCTTTTGGACCTGACGCTGATAACAGCTTGGATGGTCCTTTTCCTCTTTGCCGCGGAGAACACGACGGCTGTTTTGTCCAAAAACTATTTGAAACGTCGACCCGTCAGACCACAAAACACGACTCCACTGTGCTACTGTCCATCTCAGATGAGACCGAGCCCAGAGAAGTCAGCGGCACTTCTGGACAGTGTTGATGTACGGCTTCTGCTTTGCATAGTTAAGCCTTAACTTGCATCTGTGGCTGCAGCGGCAAATGGTGTTGACTGACGAAGGTTTATCAAAGTATTCCCGAGCCCATGTCAGGATCTCCATTACAGACTCATTAAGGTTTTTAAGACGGTGACGTCTGAGGGATCGGAGATCAAGCGCATTCAGAAGTGGTTTTCGGCCTCGCCCTTTACGCGCCGAGATTTGCCCGGATTCCTTGAATCTTTTAATTATATTGTGCACTGTAGAAGGTGAAATGCCCAAAGTCCTACCAATTTGTCTTTGGGGAATGTTGTTCTCAAAGTGTTGGATTATTCGCTGACGCATCTGTTGGCAGATTGGTGAGCCTCGACCCATCCTTGCTCTTGAAGGACTAGGCCTTTTTTGGAGGCTCCTTATATACTATGATTTCAACATGTCACATCGCTATTAGTCCTAAATTGCCCCTGTCCCAACTTTTTTGGAACATATTGCATGTATCAATTTCAAAATAAACGTTCATCTTCCAGAAACTATGCAGTTGATCAGGTAAAACATCAAATACCTTGTCTTTATAAGTTTTTTTGTTTAAATAAAAGTCAAAGTCCACTTACAAATCACTCCTCTTTGTTTTTATTAGCATTTTCCATACTGTCCCAACATTTTCGGAATTGGGGTTGTACCACACAGCTGGGCCGATTTTGATTGGTCAGAAGGTGTTGATTAACTTTCTATTATAGTCACAGAATTCAAACCACAGTAAAACCACAATAAATATATTATCATATAGTAATGATTCAGTCATAGAGACTTGAATGACAGACAACCTTCATAATCTACACATAATATGGCGTTGTCCTGCTCTGGATGACAGCATATGTTGTTCCAATGAAAAAAAACGTAGTCATTTGTAATCATTGACAGTCTGTACAGTGGTGCTTGAAAGTTTGTGAATCCTTTAGAATTTTCTATATAGCTGCATATATAATATGACCTTTTTTGTGACTTTGTGACCTTGAGGACTATTACACGTCTTGCTCTTGGAGTGATCTTTGTTGGTCGACCACAATGGTAACAATGGTCTTGAATTTCCTCCATTTGTACACAATCTGTCTGACTGTGGATTGGTGGAGTCCAAACTCTTTAGAGATGGTTTTGTAACCTTTTCCAGCCTGATAAGCATCAACAACTCTGTTCCTGAGGTCCTCAGAAATCTCCTTTATTCATGCCATGATACACTTCCACAAACATGTGCTGTGAAGATCAGATTCTGATAGATCCCTATTCTTTAAATAAAACAGGACGTTCACTCACGCCTGATTGTCGTCCCATTGATTGAAAACACCTGACTCTAATTTCACCTTCAAATTAACTGCTAATCCTAGAGGTTCACATACTTTTGCCACTGACAGATATGTAATATTGGATCATTTTCCTCAATAAATAAATCACCAAGTATAATTTTTTTGTCCCATTTGTTTAATTGGGTTCTCTTTGTCTACTTTTAGGACTTTAGGTCATATTTATGCAGATATATAGAAAATTATAAAGGGTTCACCACTGTACAGGAAGCAACACAAGCACATGCTGATCTCGGGTTTGGACAAAACGCTGCCTTTCTTTATCTCCGAGACTTGTTAAGTCATGCACAAACATGGACAGCTGCCTTTATTCAGAATAACAGGGTAAATGTGAAGCTAGCTAGACACTAAAGGAGGCCTTCTTTAGACCTTTTGGCTCCCCTTAACGCTTTAGCATCGTCACCTTGGGGTAAACTGGAGCTATAAACCAGGACAGTCAGATGTAATAAACACCAGGATTGGTTGCAGGGGCGGACCGGCCATCGTGAAGTTCAGGAGATTTCATTTGCATTTACATTTACATTTATAGCATTTAGCAGACGCCCTTATCCAGAGCGACCTACAAGAGTGCTTTAAATTCTCTATCAATGAATATTTCATTTCTGGTTCGTACGATTACAGCGAAGTGCACTGAACACAAACCTGTTGAAAAGAGAGCAACTGTTTTTTGCGGGGTTTTTTGGAAGAAGAAAGAAGAAGAAGAAAACACTAACTATCAAGGGGTAAGTATCTAAGAAAGAGGTATGTCTGTAGGCGTATCTTGAAGATAGCCAGTGAGTCAGCTGTTCTGACATTGATGTGAAGTTCATTCCACCACCTTGGTGCCAGAACAGAGAAAAGTCGTGAGGCAGATCTACCTTGCATCCTGAGAGAGGGTGGGACCAGTCGAGCAGTGCTTGTTGACCTGAGGGAGCGTGGTGCGGTGCGTGGAGTGATGAGAGCTCTAAGATCAGAGGGTGCTGTTCCACTTTTGGCTTTGTAGGCAAGCATCAATGTTTTGAATCTGATGCGTGCAGCTACTGGAAGCCACTGAAGGGAGCGTAGCAACGGGGTGGTGTGAGAGAACTTAGGGAGGTTGAAAACAAGTCGTGCAGCTGCATTCTGGATCATCTGTAGAGGACGGGTGGCACTCAAAGGTAGACCTGCCAGGAGCGAGTTGCAGTAGTCTAGTCTGGAAATGAGAAGAGACTGCACAAGCAGCTGAGTGGCCTGTGTTGTTAGAAATGGACGAATCCTTCTGATGCTGTAAAGGATAAACCGACAGGACCGTGTTAGATTAGTAATATAGTCTAAATTATTTTACCTTTTCACCCAAAGCTATGTTTATGAATGTAATTTTCTTATTTATGTGTTGTTAGACCTAATATAGCCAGTCCTATCTCATAATACCAGTTGAAGTACTATTACCTGTTATATTGGACAAATGTCACTTTAAAGCAAATTCCTGAGCTGATTTTTGTTCCCAGTTCCTGGTTAGTGTTTGCAGTCAGTGTTATGAGTGCACATTCTGAGTGCTGACTGAACCCTGTAAGGTTTCAGCCTGTAAGCAATGTATTGGGTTTGATATAAGTGACGAGGCAGGACGTGTGTAGGAGGGACGGATGAAGAAAAATGTGGTGGAGATATTGGAGAACTAATACACAAAAAGACAGAGAAGCAACAGTAAAAGTCTGAAAAAAGAGAAGGTGAGTAGTGAGTAAGGCAGAGGTTTGCAAAGGCTGATTAATATCAAAAGAGTCATTATTACACCCCTTCACTCCCAAATGTAAATGTACCAAAATAAAGCCACTTTTCCTTGTCACTGGAGTGTTACCATCGACAGTACGTATCCTTCACCTGGAAACGTGCATATAGTGTGCATTGTTAGTACCCCAGCAACAAGGACAGATCAGTTTTGTGACCTTTGTGTCTGAGAGTGTATGCAGGGTTGCCAGGTCTGTGTGACAAAACCAGCCCAATTCCAAAAACCTAAAGTCTGATCTTCTCAAACTCTGTATGAAACTCCAAAATCATGACTACTATCCTCAAATATGTAGTAATATTTCAAAAGTAACACTATATGATGTGTTTATTAATCAACCAGTACACTGGCGTTCCATTCTGCCGGAATGGAAATCGACTTATCGGACATCTTCGATCTCAATTTCAAGTATAAACAAATTAATTATTTTATTTTCGCAAGTCTGTTATAAGATTAGTCAGGACACTGTTGGGTTTCTGTGTGTAGAGTATCGTGACTCTGTGTTTAGCTGCTGGTGAACAGGGCCATGGGAAAATACACTGGTACAGAGATAAAATGGACAGCACAACTAAAGCGTAAAGCGTTTTTGATAGTAAAACACTGTATACAACTGCCACAATAACATTGTAATATTTAAGCCAAGTAGGCTAGGTAAAAGGAAGAAAGAAAGAAAGAAAGAAAGAAAGAAAGAAAGAAAAACTGCAAATTCTTAAAGCCCTGAATGTCTACATTCATATGAACCATTAAACACTACTGTGGAGTGTGACTTCACTAATAAATTATAAATTCAACGCTGAACACGGGCCCCAAAACAGGTGAAAACAAAATATTGTGGCCTCTGGTAAAAAGAGTTGAAGGTCATGAAGTGGTCTTGTATAATTGCTGATAATGTTACAAATGAAGAATTTATATGAGAACCAATTAACGAATTCACTGAGGCACAATAAGAACATTTATGGTTTAAAAAGTAGTCTGTTTTGATTTCATTAAATTATTATTATTATTTTTTTGTCTTATTTTTAATGCTCTGTTGTCCTGAATATTTTACTGGACACTTAGTGAAACAGTTCTTACAGCAGGGATGCTGTGTGTTCATCTGTTTGTCCAGGGTGTGTGTGTGTGCGTGTGTGTGTGTGTGTGTGTGTGTGTGTGTGTGTGTTTTAAACCTTCCAATAATGAGTTGGCAGTTTTTCATTTATAACAAAAAACTGAGCTTCTGGTATCTTGCGTTACTTGTTAGGCTCAATTGTTAAAACGTTGTTAGCTGATGAATCGAGTGAGTACATTTCACTGTAGGATTTGATTTGCTAATATTTTATTAACTCCATATAGTTTTAGCACAATAGAGAGTTAGCACGCTAACTAACCAAACTAGCAAAACAATCCCACTCCACATAGTTTGATCTGAAGGAAAAAAGGCCATACAGATTGCCAGTGAAAATCACTTCAACTAAAGTATTCTTCGTTCTACAAGTGACAACGTCGATACACACAACTAAGATATGAGCAAAGTGGACAAGAGTGTGTTTAAAAACAGAAACAAACCTGGCAGGTTTTCATTTAGCTGTTTCTGATGATTGTTAGCTGAGGGACCGAGTTAATGAACTGTTTTCATGATAGGATTGGATTTGCTAATATTTTATTTACTCCATCTAGTTAGCAAGACAGAGAATAAGCTTGCTAAGTAACTAGCAAACAGAGTTTGAAGGAAGAAGATCATCATACAACTTGGCAAGGAAATCACTTCAGCGAAAGTACTTTTTGTTCTACGAGTGTGAGGTCGTTGATGCGCACTTCTAAGGTGTGAAGAAAGTCAAGAAGGATGTGTTTTTAAAAAAGGTAGAAGCTGATATACTGGGTTGCATCACTTCCTTTTTGCCTTCAGTGCTTGTAGACCTGTCTTAGCCATTTTATTTATTTATTTATAGCTCAGTAATTATTTTAGCTCATCTTCGTCTTCTCACACACACACACACACACACACACACACACACACACACACAAAGTTAAGTAAGAAGACCATACACACTGCCAAGGAAATCACTTCAACTAAAGTGTTTTTTTTTCCCCCTCTGGACTAGATACACACTTCTAGGATGTGAGGAAAGTCAATAAGGGTGTGTTAAAAACTAGCTAACATCCTTGGTGACTTGTCGGTTTGTCATTTACTACGCCATCACGGAGCGTACATTTTTCTGACAGACGCACGCGATCCGGCAATGAGTAAACTCACCGTGTGAATACTACATGAGCAGGAGTGTCAGCATGAAGCAGTATCGTCTGTGTAGTTCATGTCCCCAGGGCTTTAATACAGCACGAAACTAGACATTATCACATTCCTCCTCTAATCGCCGGGTTATGCTACATCACTCTGTGTCCTTAACCAGTGTGATGATTAGTTCTAGGTCAAAGCCACTGCTAAGATACATTACCAGTGCCGGTAACCATGTTGTGTATTACTAGATTTACTAACAAATAGTACCTCAGAGTACCTGCTGATACCTAACACCGATCCGATCCTGATCCTCTTAGTCACAGAGTGACTCTGTAATCCTCTGCTGGCAGATTATACCATCTAACATCAGGGGCACGATTGGTGACCAGTTGTGTCCTGTGGTTCATGTGCAAGCTCTTACACTCTCGGCCCTGTATCAGTCAACACAACATGCAGCTCTTGGCATGAAATCAGTGAATCAGAAGATGTCAAAACTGATTCAGGTATTGCACTGCAAAAAAATGACACATTAGCAAGTGTAAATTAGGGATGGGCGATATCTTATCGTCCGCGATATACCGGTACGCCACAGTAAGAATTATAGTTGATATGTTTCTGCTTGAGTGGGCACTATGATAAGTACAAAGTACAACGTTTTGTATACAAGTGTAATAACAATAACGGCTGCAATATTAACTTGTATTTGTAGCCTACGATATAGCGGGAGATTTTATATTAATACACAAATTACGTAATCATAAATTCCTTATATGGTGTTGTCTGTTTGTTTGAGCGCGGCAAAATCCAGTCAGGCGGATTTCACTTCGGGTTCTGCCGCTGCGATGGATCTTGTTGGGAAAGCAAATGTTACATCGGCGACCTGGGAACATTTTGGATTCGTGCCTAACGAGAGAGAAACGTGCGACTGTGTTCCACTCGCTTTATTATCCACTTCTTCTCCTTCTCCCTCAATCACAATACCGTATCCCACAGCGCCCTCAGGTTGTTTCTCATTGCAACTACACGACACAACAAGGCTGTATTGAGTTGTTTCACTGACGGAAGTGCTAAAATAAAGCCTCATTTAATTTTTTTATATTTAGGTTTTCATTTAATTTAACCCTATAAAAGTATATCTATTATATTATATTATATTATATTATATTATATAGTGATATAAATTTCACTCTCACCGCTGTGGTAAAAATCTGCCCGTCACAGCCCTACATTCAGCTATCACAGTTGCCAAATACAGAATGGTACTAGGGTTAGGGTTAGGGTTAGTCAATTCTATCTAGTATTTCCTATTATACGATTACAATAAACCAAATATAAGATTATTAAACTAAGCCATTTATTTCAAGCCATTTGTGCTCATTTCAAGCTTGAAATTTCTCGAAAGAAGCAAAATTATCTGCCAATAGAAACCTACACACTTGAAATGAGTAATAATGTCTAGAAATATGTTTAATTATCTTATATTTGGTTTATTGTAGTCATATAATCAGAAATATCAGACAAACTTAACTATATTCAAAATATTTTCACTTGTTAAGATGACATTTTTTTTTGCAGTAAGGTGCTGATACCAATATTTAGAAATACCGACATCATTAATAAAACAAGGTAAAGTATTTAACAGCAACAACGATAATAATAATAATAATAATAATAATAATAATAATAATAATAATAACAATAATACGTGTCAAATTTTACAAAATCATAATTAAATGGAAAAATAATAGAAAAGGCGACCCATCCAAAAGATTGGCTCTAATGATTCCTTGGAGCAATGCTAGATCACGTGTAGTCCGACGTTTCTTCAGTTGCCCAACCACAACTTCAGTTCCTACCTGTAATTACTTCCCATTGACCGTTTGCCAAGCAGAAGAAAAACCATGATTTTATCTTATCCCATCATCTCCAACCTCTCAGTAAAGGTGTATAGAGATCTATGAAGAAAACGAATGCCTGGAAGCAGAATACGGAGCGTGTTAATGTCCCTGTTGAGTGTACGTAGCTAGTACAGTTAGCTTGCTTTGCTAATCTGTCAACGAAGCATAGCATGTAAATCAAGCAGCCGATTTTCTCACTGATTTAATTTGTGTTTAACTAGTTAGCTTTAAAAGTCAAACGTATGTGGACACCTGACCGTCACACCCATGTGTGGTTCTTCCCCAAACTGTTACCACAAAGTTAGAAACACACAATTGTAGAGAATGTCTTTGTATGCTGTAGCATTACAATTTCCCTTCACTGGAACTAAGAGGCCCCAAACCTGTTCCAGCATGATATGTGCCTGTGCACAAAGCGAGCTCCATGAAGACCTGGTGTGTTAAGGATGGAGTGGAAGAACTCGAGTGTCCTGCACAGAACCCTGACCTCAACCCCACTGATCACCTTTGAGATGAACTGTAACTGGAGCCTCCTCACCAAACATCAGCGCCTGATCTCAACCCCCACTAATGCTCTTGTGGCTGAATGATCACAAATCCACACAGCCACGCTCCAAAATCTTGTGGAAAGCCTTCCCAGAAACTCTTCTGAGATTATTATAACAGCAAAGGAGGAATAAATCTGGAATGGGATGTTCAGTAAGCACATATGGGTGTGATGGTCAGGGGTGAACGAACGTTTAGCCATATAGTGTGTCACCCACAAGTGACAGCAGTAGGAGTTGCTAATTGCTTGTTGCTTGCTAATATGAATGTAGGGTAAGCAATCATCTGACTACACCCCCACACATGTAAATGTTAATGTTTCATCCCAGTATATCGTGTGTAAATGTAATGAGTGAGGATACAAACGGACACCGTGTCTACAAAAGCAGAAGTTTCCCTCATGGGCCAGCTAAATTATCTGATTAGAGAGCTAAAATTGGCCTGTCACTGCCTCAGTCCATCCTGGATTTTGGCCATCCCAGTTTGCACAGAGCCTCGTTTAACAGCTGAGGTGAAGGTCTCGTACTAGATTAGGATTAGACAGATTCTTCTCTCAGGACGTCACAAATACACACAATGACACACACTGCTACTGCTTTTAGATCATCTTATCTGTTGAGAGAAACATCTGACATTGGCATTAAAGACTTGGAGGATAAGCCTGGCGTTTTGATCATGAACGTTTGATCATTCTGAATATTCAGTTTCTAAAATGACAAGATATTGAGCAAGATATTGTCCCATGTGTGGTCTAGCAGTAGTCAGGCGACTCCGGAGTGTATGGAAACCGAGCCATTCTTCGCTCCAATCTCAGCTAGCTAAAAACACACATAATCCTAAAATAGACTGACCGCCATTGTTTGGAGAGAGACTTGCCATTCAGGCTGTTTGCTTCAGAGACTATTGTTCATTGAAACGGTAAAACAAACCCCGCTGTATTTTAACCTTACACCATTCAATCGTGGAGTCGGATGACATTTAATTAACCTTGACTGCTGTTTTTCTTCTCAGACTGCAAGACTTGGTTGCAAATACGACTTTGATACCTTTCTCCGAGATCGTTCCTGCATCGCATAATCTCCTTTGTGGTCAAACAGGCTGTAATTCTGCACCCGCTCGGCAATGAGAGTGTTTACGGCTTTAGACAAAGCCTGCATTATTGCTCTGATGTCGCGAAGATTTCTCTCTCGGAGCAGATTTGCAGGGCACATCCTGAGGTTAAGAGCCAAACTTCAGCACTTAAGAGCGTCTTTTTATAGCCTGATAAATGGCTGCTTTTCAGTGGTCAACAACTCTGCTGTATGAGTCACCATCTCTAATGTGCTGCTGACTAAGAGTCATCAATGTCTCTGACTGTTGTTGAGATGTGAATGTACGAGAATTCCATGACTGACAACTGACATTTTGGAGCACTAATTAGTTAATCATAGATAAGTAGTTATAAAGGCGGGCTAGCTAGGTTAAACATTTAAAATATCTATAATTGCTGTAACAAATATAATTTATAGCTCTGATGGTATTTTAGTTGTAATCAATAATACTATATATACTATAATATGTGTTTGCCTAGCTAAAGTGAGACTGTTTACTAGACTTTTTAGGTACTTTTGGGGGGCATTATGTAGTAGTTTACTTTTGATGTATTTGCATTTATAATTACTTTTGGAGTGAAGTTATAAACTAGCTTATTTTATATACTAGCATTTTTACTTGGAAGGCAGTATACTCACCAGAGCCATATCACACTACAGTTCTCGCCTGGTTTCCCACTAAAGCTAAGTAGGGTTGAGCCTGGGCAGTACCTGGTTAGTACCTGGATGGGAGACCTCCTGGGGTAAACTATGGTTGCTGCTGGAAGTGGTATTAGGGAAGCCAGTAGGTGACTCTCTCCCTGTGGTCTGTGTGGGTCTTAATGCCCCAGCATAATGACGGGGACACTATACTGTAAAAAGAGCACTGTCTATTGGATGAGATGTTAAACCGAGGTCCTGACTCTCTGTGGTCATTAAAAATCCAAATCAATTCACCCATTGGCCCTTATCTATCATGGCCCCCTAATAATCTCCATTCTTAAATTGGCTACATCATCCTCAGCTCCTCCCCCACCTATAGCTGGTGTTTGGTGGGTGTTCTTGGGTGCACTATGGCTGACGTCGCATCGACCAGGTGGCTACACACTGGTGGTGGTTGAGGAGAGTTCTCCCCATACTATGTAAAACGCTTTGAGTGTCTAGAAAAGCACTATATAAATGTAATGAATTAATATAATTTTTATTTTTTTTAAATATATACTAGTATTTCTGGAGGTGTGTTAAATTTTATTTTTTAAAATTATATATACTAGGATTTATAAGTATTTTTGGACAGAAATATACTAGTTTACATTTCTATGAATACTTGGACAGAAGTCCACTAGTTTATTTTAGATATAAAGTACTAGCATTTGTGATTTATATATTTATATATATATATATATTTATTTATTTATATATTTATATATATATGTGTGTGTGTGTGTGTGTGTGTGTATTTTTTTTTTTTTTTTTTCCGAACATATTAATTTATTTTCTATACTAGCATTTATAAATATTTTGGACAGATCTGTACTAGTTTACTTTTGATATACTAGTATCTAGAAGAAGAAGAAGCAGCCTTTATTGGTCACATATACATTACAACACAGTGAAATTATTTTCTTCACATATCCCAGCTTGTTAAGAAGTTTGGGTCAGAGAGCAGGGTCAGCCATGATTATGGCACCCCTGGAACAGACAGGGTTAAGGGCTTTGCTCAAGGGTCCAACAGCGGCAGCTTGGCGGTGCTGGGGCTTGAACCCCTGACCTTCTGATCAGTAACCCAAAGCTTTTAACTGTCGAGCCCCTTGGTGAGAAATATACTAGTTTACTTTTGATATACTAGTATTTTTAAGTATCCTTGGAGAGTAGTACAATATATGCCAATTAAACCTTTAGTATACTTTTAGATGGGTTAGTGATCATTCATTTATGAAACTGATTTCTGAATATACTAAATACTCAGATCTACTTGTATTATTTGAGGGTTTATTTTGATTTTGACATGGACAAATTTGTATACTACTTTTGTTCACAGCAGATGATTTGAGCTTGAAGCCAGTAATAACATTTATTTCCCATTTCCTCATACTTGGCTTGACGTTGTATCACAAATCACTGTCACGACTGCAAGATTGGACCAGCCACGTCTTATCACTGAGTTATTTTATTTCAGTGCTCGACGTCTAAGTTATTTCTGAGGAACTCTTGGTGTGTTTCCAGTAGTTTCCTCAAGGGTATTGCATTTCTAATCTCTTGCATTGAGGACACGAGTCTGGCTCGAGGTGTTACATCTTTTCTTTGGTAAGGAACGTAAGATGGGGCAGGTTCAGACTCGTCTGGCCCCACCGCACACATGCAGTCTTTCTTTATTTTTCCCCCTTTCATTGTTCCCCTTCATCCATTCCCTTAGGCTTTTCCATATTCTGATTATTCAGCTAAAACAGTTGAAGACTTATGGTGCAATGAAGAAGAGTCATTAAGGATTGAATGGGTGTGAAATCGAGCTGACGTAAACAGTTTGTTGGCGCTTAGTTTTCACTGTGTGTAATATTTTGAGGAAATAAATCTGAAACAAGCAGGAAAGTTGAAGGTCAAGTTAAACTGTATAATAAGTTCTTTTGTTTTAACATGAGTGAAATGAACAATAGCAGAGGAATAATGTGCCAACACTTTATTATATTTTCCTGTGTGAATTTTAGGACAGGGTTATACTTGATGCATGCAGACGCGGAAGCTAGTTAAGGGCCAATGTTCACATACTCGCCTGCGTACCTTTTGTACATCTGGAGAAGTATTCGTGATGACCACTGGGAGCAGACCGGAGACAAAACATACATCACCAGTGCTGGAATACCATCTCTGACCACTTCCTGTGATTTTGCACAACAGGATAAACAGTGAGGATGGCACCTGCACGGGGTGGAGTCGGACCTTATCCAGCTCCTCCCACCTGGTGGAGGTCCAGGTGGAGTGTGTTTCAGGCTGGATAAGTGTGTTTAGTGTGTTGTTTTGTGTTGTACAACATTGTGTGGGGAGAAAAAGAATGGGGAAAAAAAGTTTGCAGAGTTTAGTTGATTCTTGTGGTTGTCAAGTTGCAAAATCAACTGTTAAACACCACTTTAATAGCAACATTCTGTTTTAAAGTGTCGCAAGAAAGTTTCACGCTGGTGTTTATAATTCTTTTTGGGGTCATGCATAATTAACGCACCAAATTATACACATGGCAGTCACCTTGCGTAGTTACTCACAGGTCCCTTCTGAAAGCGTTTGTCAGGACTGGGTCTTAGCCAGCGCTAATGCCCTCTGAGTATTCGGTCCAATCTGATAATGCTGGTGACTGAAGGTGTTCCAGGAGGTGTGAATGGCTCTTCTTGGCACTACGAGCCTCACTTTCATAAAGAGACCGAAGGAGATGAAGAGAGTTTTTCCACTCCATATTCATATTCACATGAATCACGTTTTTAAAAAAGGCATCTGGACTATGTTTGTAGCTAGGGCTGCACAATACAATATATCTTTTTAAATCAGTACTGTCATATTGCAATTCTGATATCGGAGCAGTTCCTAAACTGTTGAAGATGCCACTTATGAGTGTTTATATCTGGAAGAATCACAACACTTTCATGATTCAACACAAAGTTTTGGTTAAAACTAATGCAGGCTGATCATGATCCATGCCATATCAAGGGTTGCGTATCACGTGTCTCAAATTACTTTATAGTATTACAGTATTACATAGTGTCACAGATTGCTAAATAGTGTTAAAGTTTAAAATGATATGTTAAAAATGGCATTGTAACTGTGATGGAAATGTTATGTAGGCTTTCGCTAGAGAGTCTGGCATTTTACATGAAAAAACATGGCGAAGAACTAACTATTGCAAACGACCAGTCATGTTTATCTGCCACTAACCAGTTTAAACTAAATTCTCAAATGACAGGATGCCATGGACTTTTTATGTTTTCAGGTTGTGTGTGGGTCAGTCCGAGATTCTCCTTTACACGATATCTCAAGTACGAGTGGCCGAATGTTTGTAGGAGTTATATGGAGTTGTGATTATAACCAGCAGATGAACTGATTATATTTTGAATCAATCCAAACAGGGTCAGGGTCACAGCAAGGTCAAATATCTGAAATAGTTTTTCTTCAATAGCTTTCTTCCTGCTGAGGCATTCAAATTAGCAACAAGAAGGACTAGACTCGTTGGCGGCGGCTGCATCTCAGTCAACGCTGCTGGCATCGAGTTCTACTTGTTTCAATCCAGTGATTATATCTTGCTCTGAAAGAAGCTCATTGTGTTGCAGCATTTGCACCAGTGTACAGAAGTATGTATCTATGGACGTGTGGAGAGCCAATCAGATTCCAACCCTGAAGATTCTGAAGCTTGTGGCCAGAAAAGTGTACAAAATCATCACGTGCCTTTGAGGCTGAAACTTCATGCTGTGTGATGCTCTGTCCAGAAACCAGGAAATCAGGAACAAGTGCTAGTTCTAGATCTTCTCCTAGGGTACCGTTAGATCCGGTTGGTACGTCCTGCTCCATCTTCCTGCGTTTTAGTACTCTGTGCAGTGGAAAAACGTCCCGAGAGAACAGGACTGCCTTTCTGTTTACATTGCTGTTTAGAATGAAGTGTTTTCCACCGGCATTGTGTCATCTGATCCTGTGGATGAGCAAACACGACTGAACGCGAGAGTATGAGATCACGGTTTGTACAAGCATCGCGGAACAACATCCTAGTCTTTACGAGAAGACTCGAAAGGTTTTATAATGATAATGATTATAGTACGTAATACATTTATAAAGCAGCTTTCTCAGAATAGTGGTCGCTTTAGGTACAGAATTACAAAGCATTGGAAAAAGCCTGAATAAGCAAAACAAAAGCCATGTTTCACATATATAATGCATTCAGAATTGGCCTCCTGTTGCTAATCCCGCATCCACGAACAAGGAGAACAGGTCCTGCCACACCGGCGTATATAATGGCGCGCTTTCTAAACAAAGGGGCCGAGAAAGTTAGATAAGAGTAATCCGAGACGCCCGTCGGCACAGGGAAGTTTCTCAGGGAATTTTTCCAAGCCGAGGGCGACGGTAGCTCTGTGAGATTAATGCGAGAGCAGAACGTTTAGAGGCTGGTGTTCGGAAGCAGGAGAGGAGCAGGTGTAAGGAGACAGCAGAGAGAGAGAGAGAGGAGCAGGGAGTCGGAGTCAGACAGACGACACATCTGCTTCAGGTAAACACACTGTTTCATATTAAATTTTAAAACTTAAATCAACAAACACGAGCTTGCTAATGAGAACTTTATTCATAAAGCTCTTTTTGTACAAACTTTGTATCTAAAAGTATTGTGCACATAAAAAGATATGAAGAAAAACCATTAATGAGACAGAATTGTACGTTAAATACGTTAAATTTGAAATTTCAAACGATCTAATTAAATAAGCCAGCAGGAAAACAAGGTGATAATATATTATCATGATATAATAAATAATATCGATCGATATGTTATATTTTGTGTTGAAGCTGTTTTGCTCGTTTTTTTTTTTAAGGATAAATAGGTATATAAATACTTTACTCCAAGTAAGGAAGTGTCAACACAAGTCATGTGCAAGTCATGTGTTGGTTTGCTGGAGTGCTTCTTGAGTGGAGCTTCTGAACTCTTGTTTATTTACTGCCTTTATGTTCACTTCCAAAGCAGAGAGAATGGACGTGAGCTTGTTTCGGGAAGCTGATTTGCAATTGAAATGAGTTTCGCGAACACTGTGTTTCTGACACGGATGCCAGACTACAGCATGAGGCTTGTTGACTTGTTGACTTTCATATGTGAGTCAGGGGTCATAAGCAGAGTGTAAAAATGTGTACTGTAAGGAATCCCCTGTTATTAATGTGTCTGAGTGACTGCTTAACGTCACTGAGGCAGTGTGTGTATCTCGTGGTCTTGTGACCTTTCAGGGGAAAATCCAGGCTGATATTCAAAACAAATGCATGTACTGTACATTGTACATAAGAAATAAAACGTGATGTATAAAACACGCAGTATAAAACAAACGACCATTTCCACCAAGTTGATTATTTTCCAATAACAGCAAATCCTGAAGTATTCTGTTCCTCCCATATCAGCAGAACTACTGTCCAAGCCTCCGTGTTACTTAATCAATTAATCATCAGTCTGTGCAGGATTTCTCAAAGTTTTTTCTGTGATTGCTGCGGCCAAAGATGCTTGATTTTGCTGCAGGATATTTCAAAATGTTTGTGCCTTTTTTTTTTGTTTTTTTCCGGAAAAATACTTGAAATGGCGAAGTTGCAATCGCACTAAATTGTCCCGCACAGTCTCTCACAGTGATGTTCGTTGGTAAATGAAACATTTTAGCCGTACTCGTGTTTGACGCACGTGAATCGAAGAGGGCTTTGGCTGAACGCGCGTTGTGGTGACGTCACATGACGAGTTGTGATGACGTCACATGACGAGTTGTGATGACGTCACACGACTCGTCTTGGCCCGAATCTGTGGAAAATCTGTGGTAATTTTGAAAACTTGCAAGCTCCTGCGAATATTGCGGAGTTTCCTTGATTTTTGCTTTTAATTTCTGTGATCGCAAAATCCTGGAGGGACTGAATCATCCCTTTCTGACCAATCAGAATCGAGGATTCAGAAGTGATGAGGTATAAAGGTGTAGAGCGGTTTGTCGGTGTTATAAAACGTGGAGTTTTTATACATACATATTATATGTAATATATGAGAGTATATATGAGAGTTAGATGAACATGAGAAGTGTGGATACACAGTAAATCTGGTGTTCTGGATATGACGTGTCTGGATTTTACATCTGGATATGATGTGACATGGATTTTAGAGCTGTGATGGCTACTTGAAATATATAAAAAAAAAAAATTTTAGAGATTTAAGTGGCTGGAAAAAGTGATATTTTTCCTCAGTGCACACAGTTTAAAGTTGACATTTTCATGAAGTTGATTACTATTATTGACACTCAGTCAGTAAATGCTGAATAAATAAATGAGGAAATGAATCTTTTGAGAAAGAAAGCAGAAAGAAATAATGACAATTAATGGATCGATTAATTACCAACATAAAATGCTTTAATATTGATTTAATGTTAATGTTATATGCTATACGAGTGCAGGCCCTCAGCTAAAAGGCTTTTACTCTGTTATATATAAAAGGAAAACAGAGAAAATCAGTCAGAAGTAATGTCGTATTGTGGTTTTACAGAAGCCTCTAGTTTTTCATGTAGGATTTGTGCATAAACACACATCACCTCACTGTGATCAGAATCATACGATCGATTAAACTCTAATTCACTAACTACATTAACTTTTAATATGTTAACATACTAATCCTAATCCTTTGTTGTACTGTTGTTACTGGATAATAAGGGTTTAGGGATAAAAATGCCTTTAACAGGAAATGATTAACTCTGATTTGATTTGTTTAGTCATATTAATGATTAGCGTTAGCATTAGTATAACAGGTAGTTTATATGAGTGTAAGAGCCAATCTGGCTGCTTTAGTTCCTCTCTGCTCTGCTTATCTCAGCTGTACAGCCCGTATTAATGATTTACCCCTGCTGTAATGTGAGGAATGCCATTTTTTCCCCTCACTTATCTCACACTCTACCCATAAAGAATGCACCTCTCCACTCCGGGCTTTCCAGACCCAGTGGGAAAGAGAGACAGACGTTTACTTGTTTCTGTAAGACTGCTAAACGCAAAGAAAGATTGGAAAATCAGCATACTGAGCTTCTTGGTACAGCATCCAGAAACTCTGGGATAAACCACGCTTTCTGAAAAACCAGCATAACCCTGCGTTCTTGCTACATATAAACATATCAAGACCTGATTGGTTGGGAGTTTGCTTGACTGAACATAGAGACCTGATTGGTTAGGAGTTTGCTTGTTTGAACATATCAAAACTTGATTGGTTAGGAGTTTGCTTGTTTGAACATATCGAGACCTGATTGGTTGGGAGTTTACTTGACTGAACATAGAGACCTGATTGATTGGGAGTTTGCTTGTATGAACATATCGAGACCTGATTGGTTGGGAGTTTATTTGACTGAACATATCAAGACCCGATTGGTTGGGAGTTTGCTTGTTTGAACATATCAAGACCTGATTGGTTGGGAGTTTGCTTGACTGAACATATCAGGGCCTGATTGGTTGGGAGTTTGCTTGATTTAACATATCAAGACTTGATTGGTTGGGAGTTAGCTTGACTGAAATATTGCGAGCTGACTGGTTGGGAGTTTGCTTGTTTGAACATAGAGACCTGATTGGTTGGGAGTTTGTTTGACTGAACATATCAAGACCTCATTGGTTGGGAGTTTGCTTGACTGAACATATCAAGACCTGATTGGTTGGGATTTTGCTTGACTGAAATATTGCGAGCTGATTGGTTGGGAGTTTATTTGACTGAACATATTGAGACCGGAGTCTGCTGCTACATATACTGTCCATACTGTTTTCGTTAAAACTACACAACATGCATCTGTCTTATTTTTTTAAAAATTTTTTGGACGTGCACAATCAATGCGCTGATTAGTTAGTGTAAAAATCAAGCACAGCCCAGGGCTTACTGAGAAACATGAACACGGGGTTTGTAGGCTTTGTTCAGGACAACACCGTCAATCAAAGTCTGACAGGATGAAAACCAGAATGATTGGTTGTGTGATGAAGTTTCAAAGCCTTAACCACTTAAACTTCCAAGAACCATCCACAGATCCAGACTCGCATTCTCGCTCTCGTAACTGCACAGCGTTCCTGTTTTCGTTTTAGAGTTATGTGCCTGAGATCTGTCATCATTACTCCTGGCAGGTCAGTTATTAGTTATTAGCGCCTTTTCAGTTATCTTAATAGCAGAGATATTTGAACAGCAATGGTATAGTCATTGACAGATGCTGAGTGTGTGTGTGTGTGTGTGCTTTTCTCATATATGCCTTAAATCAGTTTTCTGTTTAAACATGATATAGTAGGCATGCAGTGTAAACACGGGTATCTGGAAAACTTACTCGAAAACACAGTCCATTTCATCAGACTTTATTTGCACATTGATGGATGTGCCGTGTAGCTGCCAGAGCTTCACTTTGCTAAAGTGTGAGATGATGTAGAGGGATAAGTGCTCTCCTGCTTTGGCCTGTATTTGAGTAATGAAACCCGTGAAGCACTGCTCCTGTCCAGATTTCTCAGCATGTTAATTAGAAAAGTGGCCGTGCATCTCATCATGGAACCTTTTAGACCACCGAGGGGAAATCTGATACTTGAGTTGTTTAATAATGCCATTCTTACAGTGAAATTTTAGATACCGGGCTGACCACAGAGCCATGGTCTGTCACTGTGGACCTTTTCATTTCATCACCAAAGTGTTATTTGTGTGTATTTTTTTTTTATTATTTTTGGTATTATTAGTTTTGGACTAATATATTGTTTATTGAATATCTGTGTGTGGTTGTGCTTGTGTGGATACATAACATGACATGATCAGGCGAAACCTTAACATGCAGATCTGAAAGCCATTGGCTAATACTGACAGCAGTGTGTGTGTGTGTGGGGGGGGGGGGGGGGGGGTGACATGGTCATGGATTTAATGTGTTGAAAGAGCAGCAGTATTCCTCAAGGTCCTGGCAGGAGCGTGTTAACTGTTAAAAGGTTTAATGCTTTCAGGGTGGCCTTGTCATGCTCAAATCAGCACACACACACACACACACAGACACACACACACTCCTATTGAAGCCGCTGTATTATAAGTAGATCTCAGACCTAGAGAGACCAAGAGATGTATATTGTGATATATTAATATCATATCATCAGATGTAAAATGAATAGGATGTTAAATGACATTTTTCTATCACTTTGTTTCTATTTTTTCCCTTCATTTCATTGTTAAATATTCAATTTTATTTGTAAATGTTGAGCAAATCCAAAATATTGATTTGCTATATCAGCTCAGATGTACAGTACATATATCCAATCAGAAATCTAATCACACATAAATCAACACTTGTATAATAATACAGTTGCAATCAAAATTATTCAACCCCCACTGCAAATCAGGTTTATTGTCAAAATTTACAGACTTGCATCAAGTGTGCTTCAGACAACACCCGTTTTGCATATTTGTGCTGTTGTGAGGGATTCTATTCAGGGGGTTGAATAATGTTGAGACTGGAGAAGTCATTATAAGTTGCATTTTCAGTTGAATTTGGGGAAACCACTTGAAGCATTCGTTGTGTTGAACTATTTCGATTGCTTTTGTTTGATTTGTTCATTGCAAACAGCTGAAAGTCTGTACATTTTGACAATAAACCTGATTTGCAATGGGGGTTGAATAATTTTGATTGCAACTGTATATCTATGAGGGAATGTAACCATGACAACAATCATTAATACCAGTTTTAACAACGATCATATAACGCTAGCCTATTGGTATGTAGGGATTTGACAGATAAGGATTAAAACACCTGTGGGCACGCTGTTATAGGAAAATATTCCACGATGCAGTGGTGTGATGTGGCCCAATGTGACCTTGAGTTACTGTTATCACCCTGAGGTTGATTATTTTCCTGATTATTAACAGCACATCACAGAGTGGTTTATTCTTCTCATACCATAGCCATTTGCCATAGCGCTGGGTTACTGATCAGAAGGTCGGGGGTTCGAGCCCCAGCACTCAACCCTCCCTGCTCCAGGGGAGCTGTATCATGGCTGACCCTGTGCTCTGACCCTAACAAGCTGGGATATGCGAAAAGAAGGATTGTGCTGTACTGTAATGTATATGTGACAAAAGCTTTCTTCATCTTTCTTCGTCTAAGGTGTGAAACGAGTCAGTTCCTGTTCTCACTAATGTTTAAGCAGACATAAACCAGCTTCTCTGTCTTGAACAGGAAACAAATGCAGCCTTTTATAGACAAACCGCAAAGGTGCAGTTTTACCTCTGACTGTAACAAAGCTGCGACTCTAGAGCCTAAAGACAAATAAATTAGCTATGTTTAAAAAAAAATCTTGCATCATCATGATGGTACAGTTGATAACTTAGACACAACCGTGTTCAAGTTAAAACTATAATGAATTCAGAATTGACTCTGACGCTCATACTCATAAGTTCCTATTAACACAACTTTTTGATTATATAGTACACAGTTATACAGAGAGAAATTATTTATAACTGGTGTCTCCCAGATGACGACGGGTTCCCGTTTGAGTCTGGTTCCTCTGAAGGTTTCTTCATCATGTCGTCTCAGGGAGTTTTACCTTGCCACCGTCGCCTCTGGATTAAGCGAGATAACTTTAGCCGAAGTGTCCCAACAGCAGAAAATAACAGACTTTGCGTCAGAGCATGCTTTTTGATAATCAGCACTCTTTCTTGGAAGTTATCTATTATACAATCAGCAGACATGTTGTTGTTATCTTGGCCACTTCAAAAATACCATCGCATTTTATTTTTTTTTTCAGTATTGTGATTATATCAGCACATACCTAATCAGTCCTGTGTGATTATCTCGAAAAATAAACCGGTCCACATGTAGCGCATGTGACTGTTCAGGTTCAGTGTAAAGACACTAACCCTTATAGACAGTCTGATACACATGCATGCCATAACATCTTAGACTTTAATCGATGTAGATATCTAACATCTGTCGTGGTCTTGAATAAGCAGCTCTCTGGTAACAGGATGTTGGTGTCTGGTTGTTGTGGGTAAATGAATAGAGACGGAGGTGCAACGAAACTACTCGTGCTGAGTATCGCCGTCATGACCTTGTTTATTCTAGGGAGGGGAAAAAAATGACTGCAACACAATGAAACTCGACCAGACGTGTAAGCTGCGTTAAGCCGGTGTATGAGGATACAACACAGAGCACAAGTTTAACCCTTTAAGTACTGTGTAGTGTTTACATTTATGGACAGGCAATTTAAGGCTGTTTTTAGGAAAATATAAGATGTACAGTACTGTGCAAAAGTTTTAGGTAGCCTATTTTTATTTATTTTTTTTAGTATAAACTGTTATAGATTTTTTTTATTTTATGACATAAGGTTCTGTGTAGAATGGACAACACTCAGAATGGAAACATTTAAGGAAAAAAAAACAAAGTTCAAAGTAGCTAGAATCTTTAAATCACCCCATTTTTTTTTTAACTACAATTTGGAGTTTAGCATTTGGCCTGAAGCCACTGGATGGTGGTCATGATCTAGACCTCATAAACTGATATTTTTTATTTATTTATTTATTTATTTAGTTTTACATATACGTATCTGTGATCAGTAAACCGTTACCAACCCAGAAGGGACGACCCACTGGCGCATTTGGTTTGTCCTGGAGAATTGATCCATTCTAGGATTCATATCTTCAGCATGTTTTCAGTTTCCCTGTGACATCAATCATCTGATGCCTCATTGGCTCTGGAAAGCCTTTTCTTTGCAGTGTCAGCTCCCCGCTCCACGTTGTTTGCCACGTCAAACGCACTACAGCCGATCAATCCCAGTGGCCTTTTTCTTGCTGAGGGTCAACAAATCAGACTGGGTGGAGCTGGCAGCTGATTGACAAGCACCGTTTGCAACAATGAGGCAATGGCTTTGTGTTGGTTTGTTGGTTTCTTAGAGAACCGTGTAAAGACCTGCGGGCTCTAAAATCCAAGGGCGTGAAGGTTTCACGACGCTCGAGGTTAGATTTCCAGGGAAGTCATTTATTCCAGAAAGGAAACATCATCATGTAAAACCACACCAGGAAGTGAACATGGTGATATTTTTAGAAGAATATGACACCAGTAGACTGTGAAGCAACTCCGGGCGGCAGGTTTTAACTCGTTCTTTGAAAGCAGGTGTGGAATTTGATTGGTGTCATGCGCCACTAAACTTAAGACGCTTCTCATACATTACATTCGGCCAAAGATGCCTGGAATCTTCTCGTGATCATGATACTTCTCATGCACCAAGCTTGTTTGAGAATATTAAGAGAATGTAGACTTTGAGATTAAAAAAAAAAAAAAATGGTTGATGCACGAATCTCACATGTTGCACCAACACCAACATTTTTAAATAAAGGCCTACTAAAATTCTACGACTTAATCCGTAATCAGATTTCTTTCTAAATACATGATGTGCACCTCGACAGTCACAATAACCCCATGAAAGGGGGATTTTGTAAAATTCTAATTTCATGCTGCATTTTTTTACTTACTGGTAAATACTTAAAGCTGATGGTTACTGACCTTTACAAAGCATTAACACTGGAGACTCCTTATATATTACTCAAAATCCAATCAGATTCAAGAATTCAACAGTATAAAACTGTATAATGGCAGCATATTTAGGCCTGGATGAATAAATAATTCAGTAACCTCTTTGGTCAGATGTCATGATGCTTTTGTATCCAGTATGGCCACCATCAACTTGTTCAGTAGCCAAGTCTCTAATTAAGGCTATTCCTCAAAGCAGGTACATAATGGCGTGTGTGTGTCGGGGGGAACGGAGGCTGTCTGGGTTATAAATCAAACCACAGCCGTCGTCAGCTCTTCAGACTGCACAGCATTTACAACTAGATGCAGCATTTTTGAAGTCAGGAAAGATTTGTGGCCGCTCTTTAAAAGGCTTCTCCGTCCTCCTCCCTCAGATCTGCTAGCTCCAGGCTTTGCGATATCAGACTCAGACATTCTTTACACTTTCCAACTAACCGAGAGTTTCAGTGCACGGGAATTTAAGCCGAGCTGTCCCGCTAACTCCACCTGGAATGTGCTTTACATTTATCGCGGCTGAAATGTTTCAACGCGCAGAATCGAGATGAAAGACGACACCGAACATCATTCGTCTTCTTTGACTTGAACGTTGATAAGTTCAAAAAGCATTTTCATAACACATAATTTCATAATAAGAAAATGCTCGCGTCGTAATTTACTAAAGCCTTGTTCAATCAACGGTCTGCAAAGGTCGAAAGGAAGATGTTGAGTTCTAATGTAATTTATCATAATGTCAGTATCACACTACCGTTTTGTATTGGAAGTTATCTGCAGTTGTACAAGGCCAAGGCCAGGCCAATTCATTTGTTTTTGCTGTAGACTGAAGACGTTTGGATTTGAGATCAAAAGATGGAAATGAGCAGAGAGTTTAGAATTTCAGTTTTTAATTTCCTGGTATTTATACGTAGATGTGTTAAATGACATAGACCACGGCACATTCAGAATTCAGTTTACAGGAACAATTTGTCTGCCAATTTACAGAGAAACGCATCCAAAATGAATCGTACTTTATCATGTAGCAAGACAACGATCCAGAAAACAAACAACAACTGAAAGAGGCTGCGGTAAAAGGCTGGAAAAGCAACACAAAAGAAGAAACCGACAGTTTGTTGATGTCACCGAGTCGCAGGCTTGATGCAGTTATTGCACCAAGGGACATGCAACCAAACTGTGTTCGTGTTATTTACTTTAAGACTTATCTGTTGGGTGGTCTGATACAAAAGGTTTTATGTTGTTTAACACATCTAGATGTAAATACCAGGAAATAAAAGCTGAACTCCTAAACTCTCGTCTCATATCCATCTTTTGATCTCACACACCAAAATGTCTTTGTTGTATAGCACAAACTAATGAATTGGCCTTGCTGTTCCAATAGTTTTGGAGGGGACTGGTGTGTGTGGTGACCTGGGAAAACTCTTCACATGGTGAGATTTTGACATACCATATAAAGTCCTTTGTTGTTCTTTGGATTTACACTGCAAGAAATGATATCAAGTCAAATATACTCAAATGTATATAGTATTTTTTTTATTATTATTATAATAGTATTATCAAATAAACCAAGTCTAAGATTATTAAACCTATTTCTAGACATTTTACTAATTTCAAGCTTGATCATTTTTCTTATTCGATGTGTTTATTTCTAGAAAGAAGCAAAATTATCTGCCAGTAGAATAACAGAAAAGAAAAGAATGAGAAAATGTAAAGCTTGAAGCTTTATAATCTTATAATTGATTGATTATAATTCCATAATAAGAAATTGTTCATATTGAAGATATTTCTACTTGCTAAGATACATTTTTTTTTTTAAAAGAGTTGATCTCAATCAAAAGTGAAGTCCTAGCAAAAAAAAAAAAAAAAAAAAAAGTAATTTTTTCCAGAATTCAGCCCCACTGGTTAAGTTTGCACGTTTGATATAAACTGAATAACCCGATTTTTGGGTTGGAGTCCAGGTGACTATAATATTTCTTTCAGCTTTAACCCCGCCCATCTTTCGGTGGTGTTGATAAAGATCGTGTTATTAGTGTGCATGTAAATGCACGCGTGTGTGTTTACGTGCCAGTGCAGGAAGCATTACGATGACAATAAACTCCCCTGTAAAAGTGTACTATCACTCCATCACACACTGCTTACTCACCATCACCCTCACACACATCGAGCCAAACCTGAGTCACTTCATATCGGTACTGAAGCCGTCTCGTCACTGTGTCTCTTCAACCGGACATGCCCTACTTCTAACGGCGTCCCCGTGCAGCCTTTTCCCTCTACACGTCGACACTTTATCCACACTACAAGTACAGACCTGAGGCTCAATTCAGGACACGTCCATAACCACTGCATTGCACAAGTGCACAGTTTCACACACAGCGAGTGCTCGGAGTTCTCTCATGAATAAAATCATGAGGCGTCTTTTTGATCTGACCACGCTAATGTACTTTCTCTTGATCTATTTGTTATGAGAGTTTCAGCTCTCATACAGCAGATGATGAAAATTCATAAAATCAATATTTCCATATCTGAATTGAAATAATGCCAACACGGTTGCACAATGCACTGGTTCTCACTCGTTACCGTGATTTTATCGGCTGTTTGACTCTTGTGTATTGTGCAAGGCTGCATTAAGCAAATGGTGGAGTTCAGTGTTCAGCTAGAGAACAGTACCTTGCTGACATTAACTAAAAGGATGTTACCTACAGTCCCCTCTGAAACTATTGGAAGGTCAAGACCAATTCATTAGTTTGTGCTAGACGCCAAAAAGACATTTGGGTTTGAGATCAAAAGATGGATATGAGACGAGAGTTTAGGATTTCAGCTTTCATTTCCTGGTATTTACATCTAGATGTGTTCAACAACATCCTTTTGTATCAGACCACCCAATTTTAGGTGAGCAAAAGTATAGGAACAGATCAGTCTTGAAGTAAATGAAAGTAAATAGCACTTAATATTTGGTTGCATATCCCTTGCTTGCAGTAACTGCATCAAGCCGGCGACTCACTGGCATCACCAAATTGTTGGTTTCTAATTTGGATACATTTCTTGCTAAATTGGCAGACAAAATGTTCCTGTCAACTTCTGAGTTCATTCTGCTCCATCAGTAATGATTAGTGAGCCTGTTCCAGAAGCAGCCATGCAAGCCCAAGCCATGACACTACCTCCACCATGCAACATGAGCTATGTTTTGGATCATAAGTATACCCTTTATTTCTCCACACTTTGGCCTTTTCATCACTTTGCTAGAGGTTAATTTCGGTTCCAGAACTTTTGTGGCTCATCTCTGTATTTCTTTGTGAATTCCAATCTGGCTTTCCGATTCTTACTACTGATGAGTGGTTTGCATCTTGTGGTACGGCCTCTATATTTCTGCTCTCAAAGTCTTCTCTGAACAGTGGATTGTGATACCTTCAGCCCTTCCCTGTGAAGGTTGTTGGTGATGTCACTGACTGTTGTTTTTGGGTTTTTCCTCGCAGCTCTCACAATGTTTGTCATCAGCTGTTGTTGTTTTCCTTGGCTGACCTGTTCCGTGTCTGTTGCTCAATACACCAGTGGTTTCTTTCTTTTTCAGGACATTCCAAATTGTTGTATTGGCTATGCCCAATGCTTGTGCAATGGCTCTGATAGATTTTCAAAATGGCTTGCGTTTCTCCCAGAGACAGCTCTCTGGTCTTCATGGTGGTTTATCCTTTTTAACAACAAATGCAGTCTTCACAGGCAAAACCCAGGGCTCAAACCAAGAGAAGATGTTCGATTGTTTAAACAATAAATGGTTCTGATCTAACAGGGCACACCTGGGCAGTAAGAAATACCTATCAGTCACATGTTCCAATATTTTGATCACTTGAAAAAAAAAAAAAATGGGTGCGTTCAAACAAAAGGTGCCATGTTCTAACACATCTGGAAGTAAATATGAGGAAATGAAAGCTGAAATTCTGATCAGTCATTTCATTCACTTTTATTTCCTTCCTCATGTACAGTAAAGTGATGTATGCTGTAAAATGTCTCTGTTAGATACTAGAAGTCAAATTAAATGCAAAGTGACAGAAAAATCCATGAATGGGACTTGAACCTACAACCCACCAGTCTGGATGTTTGCAGTGTCGACACAGTAACAGCTTAGATACCTTGGAGGTTGAACCTGTGTCTCCACCACCAATCTGTTCTGAAAATGACAAGTTTCACTGATTAAATGATTTCATTTATTTATTTATTTATTTTAAAGATTGCATATTACAAGTGGCGGATTATCTGAATGGTCCAACTCGATGATTTACAACCATTCCGACCATTTGGGCCAACATTAGTGCTGCCAGGGGACAAACAGAACGCTTTAGGATCATTATGTCAAGCTAAACATGAAGCTTTTCCTGAATTAAGTCATTCGGATTCAATCAGAGACTCTTTCATTCAGACTTATGGATGCTTTAACATCCTAAACATCCCAACGTCCCAAACCCAGATGGAAAGCATTCGTTGCTTTTCTCTTACTAACTGCAGCTGTAAAAGCTGTTCAGTTGATGAAGATGAAGCCTAATTGGCCAGCTCTAACAGTAAGCACTTGTTTTAAATGGTGAAGATGCCACCCAGTTTGGTGAAATATCTTTAGGGCTGGAACAGATTCAAGGTCATGTTCTGCAGAATCAGCTACTCAAAATGAGCCTCAAGAAATTGCTGAAACCGGGTCATATATTATTTATGAATACATTTGCAGGGGTGAAAAAAGGATTGAGAAATTATACTTAGGTGAAAGTATAGATAATGGGTCAAAAACTTACTCAGGTGAAAGTTTATAATAAAAATAAAAATATATAAAAGTATAAATGTTTGTCACCATTTAAAATTATGTTTTCATGTACAAACCAACTTTAGTTATCTAAAACTGAGATGACTTGTTTTAAAGTAACTACACTGTTTTCTCTGAGAAACAATCATTCAGTCACTTTGTTGCTTATTTCATGTATATAAGCAGCAAAGTAAGAAACTGAATGATCGTCGTTTGATGATGAATTAATCAGAAGTAAAATATCTTGTAAATAACCAATATGTACCATTTTGACTTCCTGTCTAGCAAATTCATGTTAGCAGCCGGAATCGATGCTAGCATTAGCAAAGAAAACAGGCTAACTTTGTTAGCAGATATCCCCTGTCGTGAAGATGTTCAGTGGCTGGGGGTTGGGCACCAATGACCCGTTGGGTGGTTTTCAACACCCTTTGCAGGACTTGGTCAGGATGCTCTCAATGGTGCAGCGATAGAAGCTTGTTAAGATCTTGGGGAGACAGGTGAACTGTTGCGCCTTCCTATCTCAGAATTGAAGTATTATGGTGCTAGGAGATGTGAACACCCAGGAACCTGAAGCTGGAGACACACTCTAATTCAGTCCCACTCATGTAGATGGGAGAGTATCTGCTGCTTTTAGATTTCTGGAAGTGCACAGTGAGCTCTTTGGTCATCTTGGTGTTGAGGGTTGAGGTTGTTGGTGGAACACCATGTTAGAAAATTAGAGAATGTGCTTTATTTATTTATTTATTTTTTTAATTAGACATTTTATACGAGTCTTTGTTCACTCAAGGTATACTGAAACATTTTACTGAGGTAGGACCAGGGATGCTCATCCTCAACTTTAACACTGCAGTGAGGTTGTTTATTTATCTTCAAATACACACAGATAGCTTCAGCGCTAACTGCACTGTGTAGCATGAGAAGGTCAGAGAGCAGATGATGAATTGGCACGATTCTTGATAGTCTGGGGTTTTTTTTTTTCAGATTGATGAACTTGATTGGATGCTAAAGTGAAATGATTGGATGCTAAAAGTGAAGTGATTGGATCTATTGGAGTCATTGGCTGGATGAGAGAAGAGAAGAGAGCTCTGAGATTCTTCGAGTTATTCGAAGGTAGAAATAAAAATGTCAAGAATAAAAGCGTTCAAGTTTGTGTGTGTGTGTGTGTGTGTGTGTGTGTGTACGTGTACACTCCTTCTACTGAAAGAAACACTTGTGTGCATTGTGGGTATTGCTTTTATGACCTTGCAGAGGCAATAGACTATATTTATAGAGCAGAGGAGAAGAGAGGGATCAAAGTGAAATCAATACACAGCCTTAATGAGGTGCTCAGGAAAGGGGAGATGGCGTGGGAGAGAAAAAAAAAAAGTGAGAGAGGGGTAGAAAGGGGGTGGAGGGATCTAATTCCGTGGTTAATGCAGCACTGTGGGGATACCTGGGTTGTCCTTCTCAGAGTTCTCTTCAGTAATAAGAAGAGTTCCCCCACCGTGACTGAAAGAAAAACTCCGACTGCAGCCGAGCATTAGCAAAAGCCACTACACGAGTTAAAGCTATACTCGTCGCACACGACTTGATGCTCTGATGCATTTGTGGTGTTGTTCTGGGTTTGTGTAGGTGTTTAGCTTATTACATAAATAAGGCGAAACAAACACGTAAGCTTGTGCTGTTTATAGGAAAATAATCAGCAGCAGGGTGGTGATGCAGGCCGACGCAAAGCGGAGTTACTGTTACCACCACCAAGTTTATTATTTTCCAATAACAGCACTTCCCCAAGTGATCTGTTCTTATGCCACAACAATTTGTCAGCGATTACAGTTTTTAATTTAATAACGAACAATACGTTGCAATTTAACTCCATTTATATGTACATTCAATGTTTCGGAATGCTTCTTCCATATATGTTGAATAAACTTCTCCTTACAAAAAGCTTCAACAAATCAACGTTTATTATTAGATTTAGATTACATGGTGTGAATGAGTCGTTACTTGTTCCGCCCACTTTCCTTCACCAACAGTCGCTCGCGGTGTCTCCTGTTACTTTACATCACAAAATCTAAAATTAAAATTAAATGACTCACCTCTGGCCACTAGCAGTGTTCGAGATCTACCTTCTTACTAGCAGAGAAGTATTTTATTTGGTTTAACAATTTAGAACTCAAAACGGAGTCTTGATGATAGATGATAGAGGTTTGTTATGGTGAGGATGAGGATAATGATGATGATGATGATGATGATAATAATAATATTCATGGAGACCACACAGTCAGCAGCAGAAAGTAAAATATAGGATGAAAACGCCATCCTCTCCATGGCAGCAATTTCAGTGAATAACTGCATAAAAAAATAAAAGGGACAAGAGGTAAGACAGTGGGTGGGCTTGGATAGCTCCCAGCCATAAAGCCTCTCTCATGATGAACGTGTGGGAGATGTGTTCGCTCTCGAGCGCAAACATTTTAGCGCTGTGCCAACGAGGGCATTTCTGCTGTCTGGGAAAGCACTCTGGGTGGGTTTTTGATGTATAGTTGCAAGGAATTGAGGCCTTCTGAGTGCAAGCAGCAGCAGCAGCATGTACAAGTACACGTGGCCTTGCAGTTTTGTTTTTCTTGTTATGTGGGTGCCACTGCAGCTTTTGATTTCAGAGGTCTTTACTTCCTACACAGCTGTGCTAGCTCAAATCCACCCACATACTGCTGCCCAGGTTCTCTATTACCTAATAATTACTTTTATTTGTGTAGCACCTTATTCGCACCCAAGGACGCTTTACAATAATACAGAAAAGCATTTATGAGAAGTTATCGGATAAAGTACAATCTGATACGATATAATGTGTTCTGTAAAGATGTCCTTTTTCGATAATATTTGACTTATGATTGATCAGTCCAAATCTGTGATTGTTCCCTGCGATGGGATGGCACCCCGTCCAGGGTGTTCCCTGCCTTGTGCCCAGAGTTCCCTGGGATAGGCTCCAGGCTCCCTCGAGACCCTGTGTAGGATAAGTGATACAGAATACGGATGGATGGACATCAATCCAAATCTTTGGATCCTAACGCGCTTAGTTTGAAATGGACCTCTGGGGACGAGTATACAGACACTGGAGGATGTGAAGTGGGTGGTGCCTTTGATGAAAAAGATTGAGATCATTAACCTTCCAAATGCTGATTTTTGGTGCATGATCTCCATTTTTGCTGTTAGTACACATGGGTCGTGCTACATCCCAAATGACATTATAGGGAACTCGTAAAGTGAAGCGTCCACATATTCTTGTCAGGACTGGATTTGTGCTATAAAACATTCACACCTCCGAGGAGTATCAGTTCTTCATCAGTTCCTCATATCCCTTTTCATTTCAGACTTCCCATTGGAGCCAGCTAATCCTATAACCAATGGCAACAGTCCAGGCCCTGCCTTTGACCCGAGATCCCAGCAAGAGCATCAGTGCCATTTATCCAGCATCCTCTCTGGCATCTGCTGACTGCATTATGGGTAGTGTGGGCAGTCTGATCGAGAAGCACGACGTGTCGCCCACCAAAGGCAACAAAGCTGTTCCTCAGGTCCCACAGCGGCAGAGCAACGGGCAGAACAGGAAGGGCTTCAGCCAGAGAGAGCTGCTGAACTACCTGAACATCACCAAGAAGGAGCCGGAAGTAGGCAAACACATTGTCTGCAGCAACTCATCCATCAAGAGGGAGCATTCCAGAGAGGAGGAGAACCTCTACGCCAAGGTTTATCATAAGGACGGCAAAGAGGTGGACCTGAGCAAGAACTCTCTTCCAATAGGCGGCAAGTTTGACAAGGTATGAAAGGGATAAATGGATAAAAGGCCAGCTAAAGGCCAAGTGAGACAATGCACCTACATGACCTTTGATGTTATAAATAATCCTTATAAAGTCACAATTTAACCTATTGCATCTAACATCTAAGGCAAATTTTAGATACTTTTGAAGATTTTGGTTAGTCTATTCTACAATTCCTTGTTAAGTCAGCTGTCTATTAACGGCTTTTAAGTTTGCTCTTGTCTCCTTAACTGGTAGAGAGTGTTCATACGATGCTACTGCTACCATTTAACAGTAACGTTTGTACTGCAATGCTTTTATGACTTTAGAAATTAATGGAATGTAATAAAGGCATATAGACTTACGATTTTGTGCCAAAATTGTGTTTCCAGTCACGTACACTGCCAATTTCATCCACCTGCTCGGTCAATAAAGAATGCTTCTTTAAGTGAAGAGATGACAGAAGGGCAGGCAGAGACTAATACTTTCCTTATAGTAGTTATCAGAGGTTGTAAATGAAATGTCCAATCTGCCTGCATAAAAGCAAGGATATCATTCTGAAGGGAGTTCCATTTATAGCTGAGCAGCAACACCATCCTGTAGTAAATCATCTAAACTCTCCAGGTCTTTGCAGCCTGCCTGGAGTGCGTTTGAATACATTTAGCCCTGGAATCGAACACTGTAGCAGATTTATTGAGCGTGCAATACGCAATAAAAAAATATATATATGAAGAAGTAGAGATACAAGTTTATTCGTGTCGTCTGGCATAGTTTCAGGACATGATCTCTTGATGTAATCACTCTTAAGAATGAAATGTTCTCAAATACCCAAGACACTAACGGAAACTAATTTTTTTCCTCCAAAGCCTCGTTTCAGGTCATCTGCCTTTAAGCCGGTGACACCAAAGAGCTTTAGCTCTTTAGCTCTTTACCCATCCAAATCCGAGGAACTGATGAATGGCAAGCACTCGTTCTACTCCAAGACGACATCCAAATCTCTATCCACGTCTTCTTCGTCCTCTTCTCCTTCGCGAGTGGGTACCAGCGCCAACAAGGGTGTCCTGGCAGTACCCCATGAAGAGGAGACAGCCTCAGACTCAGGCCATAACTCCATGAGCAGCCTGCCACCGTACCGCCCTCCGTTCCGCCCCCAGCTTGGGCAGATCAGTGCTTCAATGGGTCATATCGAGCACATCGGCTCCCTCGAGAGGACCTCAGCGGGCACAGTGGGCATCGGTGCTCTTAGTATGGCCCCAGAGTCCTACGAGCTCTCGCAATCTTTGGAGGACGTGGTGAAGGACCTGGAGGAGCGACTACAGGAGAAAGAGCACGAACTCTGGCAGATGAGGAGGAACCTGGATGAAAGCGAGGACGCCATTGCACAGGTTAGCACTCAGTACACATCAACGGCAGTGGCAGTTGAGAAAACTCAGCTGGATGGTGGACTTATAGATGATTCTTTGAATGAATCAGTGTTTGAATGAGTCTGACATTTATCATCATCTTTAACATTATTTGTAAAGAGTTTTATTTTTGAGACTTTGTTGTAGGCCTATTTAATCTTTTTAGGTCAAAAAGGTGCTCTTTTGACTATTTTTGGCCGAAACATTTTACTGGCATTCCTAATAAAAATAGATAACTGATAATTAATATATACTTGTCTAAATGTTCCCAAAGCCAAACATGCATTGACAGATTTTATGTCATATGAACTAAATGAACTCTAAATATCCATTTACTGTGCACCAAAGCGAGGAGCCCAATGAATCCCAAGACGTGTGAGATTGTGGAAGGGGGCGGGGCTTTTAGGCAGTGTCAGTTAATATTGGCGAGTTCAGAGCACCTGCTCAGATCGTTCCAGGTTAATATGCTGATTGGCTCATCTACTGTTTTATTGGGGAGAAAATGACTGCTGTTGTGACGTATTTTTTAAAGTGAGAACTCGTACTGGTGTACACTGGTGTTCGGTTGCAGAGCTCCTATGTAAAACGCATAAAGTTTAGCATTTCTGGTAATACAATATAATAGGGAGCAAATGTCACTGGATATTGTTGCAGTGTAATATCATGTAGAGACTTGAACAAACTTATTTTCCATCCCCTGTATGTGTGTGTGTATGTGTGTGTAGGTGTTTGAAGGGAAGCAGCGGCTGTGGGAGAAGGAGGTGTCAGAGCTGAAGCAGCTCTACACCACTAAGCTGCGCCAGGTATCCCAGCATTCTCAGCGCTCCCAGCGTGCCCTGCAGCTGCAGCTCTACAAGGCTCAGCACGAGCGCAGCAGAGTACAAGACGAACTGAACACGTTGCGTCGCAAATACCAGAGCCTACAGAAACAGGGTGGAGCCGGGCGGAGCCACGAGCTCCAACCGCAGCTTGAGGAGACCCAGTGGGAGGTATATGCTCAACTCTGAACAACAGAAAATACAAACTGTTAGTTATATATTTTGCAACTATATTTTTATAAACTTGCAAGAATATAGCGATTTCAGAACTAAACTTGATTTCGCCCAAGCAGGGGCTTGATTCATTCTTACTCCCAGTACACGTTAATCTTCACGGCTTTCTTAAAGTCCAGTTGTCTGACACATTCACAATGAGTGGATGGATGTTTACATGATGAACATGTGTGTGTAGGTGTGTCAGAAAGCAGGTGAGATCTCCCTGCTGAAGCAGCAGCTCAAAGACTCCCAGGCCGAAGTGACTCAGAAGCTCAGTGAGATCTTCCTGCTGAAGACGCAGCTGCGCGAGACGCGCCAGGAGCTGTGCACCAAAGACGGCCAGCTGGACATGCTGCAACTGGCACTGCAAGCTGCACGCCGCAAGTGTGCCCTGGTAAGAGTGGTTGGGAATGATGCCGACTCTCAGGATACCATGATGGCACTGTACACGTGATGGTGGTGGTGGTGTTCCTCTCTGAAAGCTTCTCGCGTTTTGCAGGGGAAGTCGGTGCAGAACCTGTCCTCCCACCAGACTCCGGGCGAGGACGGCGGGACGAGCAGCGCCACGGAGGAGCGTCTCCGCGCCGAGCTGCTGCTGGAGCGGCGTCAGAGCGAAGCTCAGGCCTCAGCCTTCGACACCGAGCGCAGCACATGGCAGCTGGAGAAGGAGAAGGTGCTTCGCTATCAGAGAGAGCTGCAGGCCAGCTACCTGGAGATGTTTCACAAAAACGAGAGCCTGGAGAGAGAACTGCAGAAGCTCAGAGGAGGCGGGGCTGGAACTGGAACTGGAGATGGCGCTGTGGTGGGCGGGGCTCTAGCGGAGCCCTCAGGTCTTCCCTGGATTGAAAGGATTGAGTCTTCTGAAATCTGAATGTGTGTATACATGCAGTGTGTGTGTGTGTCTATATTATATGTGTATATGTGAATATCAGAATAAATGTACAAAACCGAAGACTCTAAAGGAGTGAAACGATAAAAGCAATGCTTTTCTTGATTTTTCTTAAAATGTTTATATCAATATGAACGTAAATGAATTCATTTTGATCTGTGAAACAAAATACGAAGGATTATTCCACAATCTTGCGTGTTCCAGATGTATTCTGCTTTTTAAAAAAGGGATTTTTTGTTTTAATGTCTTCTCATAAGACTTAAGACTTGTATTCCATTCACGCAATGTTTTATCGGACACATTTTTTACCGTATTTTCCAGACTATAAAGAACTATTCGAGCTGGGTTTGTTTTTACCAGAGGAGGATTGATGTACATTTTGTGATTTGAAAGTGATTCGACTTAAAATAAGTGTAATTTCCCCCAAATTATCACCAATATCCTGGATTAACACGTCATGTGCCAGATGTACGTCAGCTGACGCACAATAAAAACACCATCATGACTAAGCATGACTCTCTCTATTACTATCTTTAGCCATTAAAATTCAGCAATCTTACCGGGTTCTTTACCGTCATTCTCTCAGAAGTGTGTAGAACTGTTCAACAAATGGTTTGAAGTAGAACCCCTAAAGAAAGCAGATAAATCTTAACCATCCAGAGAACACTTTGGAAAGGAAGGAAGGCATGACATAACATGACTTTCTTTTTAGACCAAGTAGTAAGTCAGAACTGTGTCAGAGGTGTATCCTGTACATGTTTCTAGGGCCGGAATTGACACTCTGAGAATGACGCTGCAGTTTGTCAGCCTGTAGCCACTGCCACATGGTTTGCCATTTTAAAACAAGCTTATTAACATCAAAATCACTTCAAAAAATTTTCTGGAACCTTCAAGGATTCAGCAACTATTCAAAAGATTTCAGAACCTTCCACAAAGATTCAACAACCTTCTTCAAAACATTCTGGAACCCTCCACAAAGATTCAGCAACCTTCTTCCAAACCTTCTGGAACCTTCTTCCAAATCTTCTGGAACCCTCTTCCAAACCTTCTGGAACCCTCCACAAAGATTTATCAACCTTCCAAACATTCTGGAGCCTTCTTCAAAACATTCTGGAACCTTCTTCCAAACATTCTGGAACGCTCCACAAAGATTCAGCAACCTTCTTCCAAACATTCTGGAACCCTCCACAAAGATTCAGCAACCTTCTTCCAAACATTCTGGAACCCTCCACAAAGATTCAGCAACCTTCTTCCAAACATTCTGGAACCCTCCACAAAGATTCATCAACCTTCCAAACATTCTGGAGCCTTCTTCAAAACATTCTGGAACCTTCTTCCAAACATTCTGGAACGCTCCACAAAGATTCAGCAACCTTCTTCCAAACATTCTGGAACCCTCCACAAAGATTCAGCAACCTTCTTCCAAACATTCTGGAACCCTCCACAAAGATTCATCAACCTTCCAAACATTCTGGAGCCTTCTTCCAAACATTCTGGAGCCTTCTTCAAAACATTCTGGAACCTTCTTCCAAACATTCTGGAACGCTCCACAAAGATTCAGCAACCTTCTTCCAAACATTCTGGAACCCTCCACAAAGATTCAGTAACCTTCTTCCAAACATTCTGGAACCCTCCACAAAGATTCATCAACCTTCCAAACATTCTGGAGCCTTCTTCAAAACATTCTGGAACCTTCTTCCAAACATTCTGGAACTTTTTTTCCAAAAGATTCTGGAACAGTCCTCATAGATTTGAGAACCTTCTTTAAAAGATGCAGGAATCATCTTTTTTTAAATAAATAAATAAATAAATAGATAAATAAAAATCAGGAACCTTCTTCAAAAAATTCTGGAACCTTCTTTAAAGATACAGAAAGCCTTCCTCAAAGATTCCTGAACATTTATTATAAGAACGCCTGGTACATTCAAAAAGTCCACAACTAAGTGAGATGGATATTGATCCCGCTAAGCAGACAGCATTTAGGAGGTTGTGTCTGTGTACAGCAGAGTGACTTATAGTCTGGAAAATATGCCACATAATGTATGCTTCTATTAAGGCGAGTCATAGTTCAGGAAGAGGGGGAAAGATAAATAAAATCCTTCTAAACAGGAACTTTGGGTCCATGCCATGTCCCTGCATTCAGGCTGCTTCTCTTTATCCCTCATGTTATTATAAAGGATTGATTCTAAAAGCTCTAAAGCCAAAAAAAAAAAAAAAGAAAACCCACCTCGATATTGATTTTCATTCGTCGTTTTGCAAAGTCAGCGTAGGAAAGTGATGCGTCATGGTTGGAATGTCACATGGCTGGAAAACAACATACATCAGAAAAGAAAACAGCAATACGGATGCAGGTCTGGGCTTCAGAACTTTGAGGTGGCGTATAGACGCAGTTTATTTTTTAGCCGCGAGTTAAAAAGGACGCTTGACCCAAAACCTTCATAAATTAAAGTTAATAGGAGTTTCATAATTGCATACATTATACATAAGGAATCATTTAGACCTTCCCAGACTAGCTGTATTAGCATTTTTGCCTGAAGAACTCCTTTAATGCGGGGCTTTCTTGCAATCCTGCAGACGCGAGTGTGTTGGAGAAGAGAAAGTAGAAATGTGCCTCTTCGACTGGCTACATAAACGTAAAAATCAATAAGATGATGATGATGATTTTCCTGTAACAGCTCACCTCCTTTATTCCTTTTTTCATAAATGGGTAGAAAATGTATATACGTACGGTTTAAGGGAGAGAACGGAAATACTTCAGTGGAAGCTACAGTTAAAAATCAGCTAGCTAGCTAAGAAGTAGGTGTAGGTAATAGCTAGATAGGATATTGGCTTTTGATGAGGGAACACATCAGTATTGTTTGCTTTTAACCCGTTGAAAAGTCAAAGACAACAACTTCAGTTTTCACCACCATCCATAACTTCTTTATCTTTTCATCTTCTAACTTATGAATAGCTTGCACCGAGTCTGACTGAAGTAAGTGTGTGTGAGAGAGAGAGAGAGAGAGAGACGGCACCTAAGACACTGAGACAAACCTATCGTCTGTTTTATCCTCCATTAAAAGCCTGAATGTTCTGACCCAAATCTACACCTATGAAGCTCCACTTAGTTCAGTTTTTTGAGGCAGGAACTGCAGACAGCTTAAGACTAAGACACACACACACACACACACACACACACACCTGCACATTAGCTTAAGCCTCTCAGGAGGACCTTTGTGCTGGATAGATCAGGACGAGACGCTCTCAGGAGGACAATGAAGTCTCTCATCGAGTCTCAGAGGGAGGCGTCTCAGTTTCTTTACAATACTGAATGAAGAAAAGCTGCACCTCTACCGAGTCTCCTCCTCTATTCAGGACTTTGTTGTACTGCATTACTTACTTTTATACCTAAATAGAACAGATTCTAGAAATGGGTCTACTTTATCTTCAGAGTAGCTGTAGCCATACTATAATGATATAAGGATAAGAGGCACAGGTTTACAATAGTATTTGCATTAAAGGAGCAGGAAATGCAGATTTTCTTAAATACTGCTGAAGCTCAAAGGTTGTGACTCCCTGATGAGGTCCTGAAGTGATTTAACGGGGGCCTGACTCCAAAGCAACACATCACAACAATATTTCACCATGTCTTATTTGTATCAGTGCACATGTTTCAATTGGACCCTAATTTCCTCCCTATAGCAAAGAGGGTACATGAGCATGAACTAAATCTAGGGGGGGGAAAAAAAAAAAAATGCAGGGCTCCTGAGTGGTGCAACAGAAAAGTTCACACTATTGTCCATTCTCTCTCTCTCTCGCTAACCAGGGATGTGTATAAGCTCATGTATGTGGAAGGGGGTAGACAGCTCTTTCCTCTGAGTGTGTTAATAATAATAATAATAATAATAATAATAATAATGTTTTATTTATATAGCGCCTTTCTATAGCTCAAGGACACTTTACAATCAGAAAAACACAGCAATTGTACATACAGACAAAGAAATTCCAGAAGGTCAGGGATCAGAAGTAGAGAGATAGGGTTGGGAAAAGAGAAAGGATTTTAACTGTGATTTAAACAAGGAAATGGAGGATATGTCCCGGAGACATAGAGAAGACCTAGGTTTGATGAGTGAAGGGACGCCGCCCTGTGGTGCAGCATGAACAGCATTTCAACAAAAAAAAAAAAAAAAAAAAAAAAAAAAAAAAAAAAAGACACAAAGGTTGGGTTTGTGTGTCTCAGAGGAAGCGGTCATGTGATCAGGGAGAATCAGCTCCCTTAGCTAGTTAGCTAGTGGGTGGAAACTGGCAAGAACCAAATTGGGGCGAAAATGGGATTAACCATCTAGTCTACAACACGTACTGAAAAACTAGAAAAATCTTCAACCATTAAAAACAAACAAAAAAAAAAAAAAAAAAACCCGAAACCACAAGTGTAAATTTTGTCATGTGACGCTCACGTGTCTTTTCTGTAAAGGAAATACAGTGGGCAAAATTTCAGTACCACACAGGAACCTAGCTATAAATACATCAACCGTAAACCTGGAACCAAGATGGCCGCATCCAAAACTGATTTCTTTACTCCAACACGCAGCATCTTAACCTCAGAAACCCCGTCCCGAGCTGGACCGAGTGTTCGATCTCTGTGGATTGAACCGGCCCCAGCATTCCCCCCCATTCATACTCTATTTTACTACTACTAGGCTCTTCTGTGGCGGCGTTTCATCCTTGAGACGGCTTTCATCTCTTCCCTAAGCCCAGCCTGTGCACTTTGACACTGAGTCAAAGGTCATGTAACTCACGAGAGGGCCTCTGTAATGGCGGGAGAAACGGGCTTTTCCATAGAGATGGTAAATAGAGGAGGGGCAGGATAGAGACCCGAGTGAAGTGCAAAACACGGGAAGGGACTTTTACAGAGAGAGCACATGAGATTTATAAGTTTAGAAGAAACACTGGTGAAAGATTTTACTTCAAGTATATTTACAGAATCTTAAATACAGAAACATTAACCCCAAATGTAGTCGATTATATACAGCCTTCATGTGTCTGGTGCTTTTTAACCGTCTGTAGTTACATTTAATGCTGAGGGACATCCATGAAACAAGTTAATTCCAGTTATCACTTATGTTATAGCTGCTATAAACGGCAGTTCCATCACCAACCAATCTCTCTTGAAGTTAATGAGACAACTTGGTGGAAATGAGACCTCCATGGTGGAAAACTTGCTGCCTGTTACAAAGCACCGACACTGGAGACTCCTTCCATAAATGTTAAACATAACATCTCCTCACAGAAAACTTCACCATATCAATGATTGCATGTTTTTCTTTGTGAAAAACAACCCCGCTTTTTTTTTTTTTTGTCGTTTTTTAAAAAAATCTCCCTTTTAATAGTCTTGGATCATGTGGCGCGTCCGCCGTACACGTAACCGTGAATGAGCCGTTACTATAGAAACAATAATGTATTAGAACGAGTGTATGTTAGTTATCAAAAAGTCTAAATCTGCAACAATCAGAGAACAAAAAGTTTTACACACAAACTGGTGAAATCACTCTAGAAGTTTCTTGGGCCAAATTAACTGAACGCCAACATTCTGCAGCATTTATATTGTGGCCTCATGGGAAATCTGAAGATGCTGTGCTATACCAAATGACATCATAGCATCATTTTTTTTTTTATTTTTATTTTTTTTTTACACAAATCACCACAGCAGGGGTTTTTTTACAAACCTGAAGCAAGAACGTGCAGATTTTGTTTTCCTTCACGTGTGGACTAAAAGCTTTTTAGGAATTATCAGAAGCAATTCAGCTGATGCACAGCACTGATTCACTCTTTATATCTTTACATAAACGTCATGAAGAGAGCCTTACATAAGGCAGCACTTGACAGGACAAGAGCAGTTAGGATGACAACATGTGAACGTACAGCAGTCAGTGGCACGTCTGTTTATACTTCGAGTGCTTTTGAATTAACGAGGTGTGTTGTGTAACGCACATGCAGCACATTTGCACAGGGGATTCGCTCCGATTTATTGGCCTGGGAGGGATAAAAGGATGAGGGAGAACGGGGTCTGTTGTAACATTATAGACTGCACCGCTCAGCAGCAAGCTACAGTGATGTAGATCACTCTGCACATGCTCAGTAGCATCGTCACATAATTTTACCATCTGGAGAACACTTTGAATTGTGTTCTCTAACCAAAATAAGCTAGTTTTAAATGACTGGCCAGTTAACGATCAGTTAGCACTGTTGATAGAAGGGTGTGTATCTAGCATATCTGATTTAAAGATGGTCGACAGTGTGGGGTCAGTTGTAACAACTTGCTGTACATCTCCAACTGATCACACATCATGTTACATTCAGGTCCTTGAATTCAATTTTATTCATCTAAAATGAACATGAAAATCATTTCTTTATGATGAATAGCTATATTCAATAGTTATACTCAAATTTGATTGGTCAGAAGGTGCGGATTCATTTTATATAAAACAGCATGACCGGTCAGGGTTTCAAGCCCCAGGACCGCCGAGCCGCCACTGCCGGGCCCTTGAGCAAGGACCTTAACCCTAATATGTATGTGAGACAAATAAAGGCTCCTTCTAATATGTTACGGTTTCTATAGTAACAGCTCATACACAGGGACTTGTATGGCAAACGCTCCATGTAATCCAAACGTAATAATAAATGCATTTTAAAAACGTGCGTTTGTTTTTTAATAAAGGAAAAAAAAAACATTTATAATTGTGGATATGAAGTTCTTGTTAGGAGACATTTATTTAACATTCATGAAAGGAGTCTCCAGTGTCGGAGCGTTGAACCTGTCGGTATAATTTCCAAGCAAAGTCTTTAGGACAGAGGAATTTATTGGTAACGTGACGAGCAGCGTTTGTCATTAAGTTTGAGAGAGAGAGAGAGAGAGAGAGAGAATGAATCAGAGAGACTGATGACTGCTTTATCGTCATTATAACGCAAGTGAGAACAGGAACCAACTTGTCTCTCAGACATTCCACAACATTAAAGCAGCGGTCATGGGTTGCATGTTTTGGTTTTTTTTGTTTTCCCCGCCCCCCCATCCAATCCATTCCATCCACACATCCGATGCGCTTGCGCCGTTATTGTTGCGACGGTGATGAAAGCGTCCGCAAAGGAGAAGGCTGTGGGTTCACCCCCTTTCTTTTGATGTTAATTTTCTATATTTTTTTTAAAGCTGTGTCGTATAAAATCAGTGCTTCAGAAGAAGAGGTCACGCTGTGACGTGCCGATCTTCTATCGGTCACGTGTCCTCACGTGACACGAATTCGCAGGTCAGAGTTCACCAAACTTGAATTTTGGAACGCAGCACAAATGCTAAACTTCTTCACATGGGCTTGCGGTTCCGATCTCCAGCATTCGCGTGCGTATGAATGGAAGTCAATGGAACGAAAAGAGTAGTGTGGCCACACCTTAATTCGAACTACAAACCGTGGAATAAAGTGATGTCATGTTCATGAAAAAAATAATAATACATTATACATTGTAAAATCACTGGCAAGTTACTGTGGTATAAGTGGAACAAAGCACTGTGGACTGTACGGTGATACGAAAATAATACACGCCGGGGGTGGAGTATTACAGTCTCACGCCAAGTGTGTTATTCCTTACTTAACAAACGAACGTACCCATTGCGTTAAGAAAATCTGGAGAATATTTTTTATGCATGAGATTTAACTAAAAATACATACATACATAAATAAATAAATAAATACTAAAAAGGGTGACAAAAAAGGTACAACTTACCCCACTCTCCTTCACTGTAAAGGTGCATTTTTGTTCTCCATGGTACAAGAAATATACACAGTGGTCCTTGCTGCCCAGTTATGTACTTTAAGCACATAAACACTTTAAGGCAACTAAGACAACAACTTAAACAGGTGTTTACATGAATTAATGCTTCAGTGTTTTGCTAAACAAAACTGAAAAGCCTCAAAACTGATCTGGGAGTCAACACTGCCCTCTAGTGTAGAAGTGAAAATTGGGTTAAGTTCACAGACTTTCATGCATGTTCATAATAATACAGTAATAATAATAATAATAATAATAATAATAATAATAACAGCAATAATAATAATTATAATAATAACAACAACAGCTGCCCAGTAGCCTCATAGCTCCAATGAATAATTGAAGACCTTCCAACACCAAAGCTAAAATCACCTCTTGTCTGATTCTAGTTTTGGCTAAATCATTTGGACTTTGGAGAAAACACAAATCAGAGGCTTGTCTAAAGACATATGAAACAGTGAAGCTTTGTATAAACATTTTTTTTTTATTCTGCTTTTATCTTAGATGCAGGTTTAATAAACATTACTGTGATGATAGAAGATAGATATTTACAATAGAAGTTAGCAGGAAATGCAGATCTGTTATACATTGCTAAACCAAAGTGAAGCTCGAAGGCTGGGACTCCCTGATGCTTTGGTGGTGCGTCTCAAACCAGAATTAGAGAGCATTTTCTTCGGAAATGGTTGAGACATGGTTGCGAAAAGCTGGATCAGAAACTGTGATGAGCGTGATCACGGGACCACTGGCTAGAACTTAGAGTTAAATTGGGGTTAAGGTTAACTACGATCAGATTAGCAAACTGAGCTGCTGCTTTATCAGATACACACCAACCGCTGTGGGCACGCTGTAGGTGTAACAGTTACTGACTGGAGCACGGGTGGGGGTGGTCCAAAGTTGATAGTTAGTCCAAAGTATCCACCCTCTCTCTCAACATTTTAAGTTGTATGTAAATTTTCCAAACTTATATAAATACATAGCTTATATTTCTCACTCACATTGCTGTGAAAGCCATAAATCAGTTCTTTTTGGAAAATGACATGGTTACAGCGTAAAATTTTACCCAATTAGCTGAGTTTATTGCTCTATTTTGCCCCCTAGTGGAGTAACCGAGACTAGCGCCTACTCCAGACGATTGTAATTTACAGAATGGTTTGTTGGTGGACCCGATTAAAACCTGGAGAACCCGCAGGCCGTGTATTTGACATCCGGTCTGTACAGTGTATGTGCTGTGGTCAGAAATGATGTACTGTATAAAACACAGCGTACATGGCAAAATACCAGATTCACGCTCACCTACAATGTGACCAACACGGTGGGAGTGTGTAATAAATCGACAGTTTACCGGGCCGATATCAGCATAAAATGGTGGGTATATCGGAGGGAAAAAAATATATATTTGAAAAGTTTGTTTTTTTGTGGAACTGGAAATTGCATATTTTGTTATGTTTGATTATTTATTAGATTTATGATTTATTCTCCAATATCTTTGTAACATAAGTGATGTGTGTGAAAGCTGCGGTTTTGTGCAAGTCATGACTTTAGCTATGTATTTTTTTTCCCCCCCTTACGTGCTTCAGTTTATACATTTTAAAGCTTAGAAGGTTTTAAATAAATTTCTAAAAAATATTGGATGGATATAGATATCAGCTGATACTTAAAGTTTTAAGTATCGGTATTGATATCGGGAAAGGAAGTGGTATTGTGCGATCTCTAGTAAGATGTCATTACTACTCCAGACATTAAACATGTCCTGGCTGATCGACTACACCCGCGCTAAAGGGAACGTGGTGTACAAGTCATTTCTGCGGAACTGCTTCTTTAAGATTCACGTCATATCCACGCGCACACGCACGCACCCACAACAGAAGTAAACACGCAAATAATCCCAGTTCAAAAGCATGAAGCAATTTCAGTATGTTAATTACCCTGAGGGCTAAAACTGATATTTTCCCCTGCATTAAAAAATAAAAAATTAAAAATTAAGAGCAGACCAACTCGTCCAACATTCTGTGCAGTTACTTTAACCTACTGATGGAGCCAGTCGTCCCTTTACGGCTTTACAAGCTGCTCTCTTTCCATAGCAGGATGACTGGCTCCGTGTTACACTGAGTTACTTTAGAACATGGCAATGAGGTGATGAGCTTCAGGAACTATAGAGGGAAAAGGAAAAGGAAAAAGGGGAAAAAAAAGACAAAAAAAAAAAAAAAAAAAAAAACAACTCACTCACAGTTCACAGTAGTATCTTTTTTTTCCCCTTTTAAATATTTTCTTAAATATATACACAAAGCAAGACACATCTATTATTCTGAGGATTCAGTTAACATCAGATCAATCTGCTCACTTCACATCTCCGACGATTCATTTTAACCAGAAATCCGACAGTCTAATCAGATTTATTTTTCTTTCTTTCTTTTTTTTTTTTTTTATTGTTACACCTTCACGAAGAGCGCCGCGATCCGTTTTTATAAACGGTCTTCTCTTCACCAACAAGCCCTCCACCAAACACATCCTTGGCCTCACTGAATACGTCTCTGTGAATATACTCGCTGAAAAGCCTTTGTCATGTACACTGGCTGAAATCCTCTATAATATAGTCGTTTAAATATCTCGTAAATAAGCAATCGTGAAAACATACAATGCAGGAAGGTCACACCTGTTCAGAAGCATACATCTCGCTCTCCTAAACCATACTGAAAAGTAAAATTAAAAACATATTAATGAAGAGAGAAAGAGAGAGAAGGGGGGAAAAAAAACAAACAAACAAAAAAACAAAACCACGCATACTTATAAAAGCCTGTGAGTCATAAATGAGTGTATCATATATGATGTAATGATCCGTGGAGCTCGGTCCTTGTGACGTACACTTAACGGACTCAGATCTACAGGTGTGTGTTGTCATGACCACCGCGGCCTGTGCCAACTAAAAAAACTCGGGAAGTTGGGGGAGGGGGGTGTGGCGGCTCCACGGTTCGAGCCGCCGCTGAAGGCCGTGAGAACGTGGATCGTTCCAACTCGGCCACTCCGAGGAGCCTCCGCTGCGTCAATCTTCTCCGCTCCGGGACGTCAGAAATAAATCTGTTTAGCGTCCGAAGGGTTCTGCTCCATCGGACAGTACGGACACTTCAGCCTGCGGAGAGGAAACCGAGCACAGGCGTCAGCGCATGACTAGAAGCCAGTAAGAAAATCATATATACGTTTGCTAAAAGTATTTATCCTGATGATGTGATAAATACACGTTTATTCATTACTTCTCAAAAGCAGACAGGATTCCCTATAGTGGACATAAACGTATTTCCTAGACTGTATGAATCACAAGCTCAAGATTTAGAACGCAGTTTAAATATTCTGGCAGCTGTTCTGTTCTTGCAAACGACGAGCACCTACTTCCCAGCGTTGGTGAGTTTGTTAAGGGCGTCTCTGGAGATGACGTGACCACAGATGAGCTTCATGGGTGGGTTACTCTCCGACGTCTGCTGTCTCAGGATGGGACACGCGAACACCGAGTGATACCAGCACTTTTTCCCCAGGTCGATCTCGATCTACACACACACACACACACACACACGAAAATATTAACATTATCCAAAATTTACTGGCATTTGCACTGAACCAGCATTTCCTTATCCCAGTCCATTACAGCTCTTCTTGTTCACACTTAACACATCAGGTAATTAAAAAACCCTCATGAGCCCTATTGAGGAAAAAAATAACGACACTGGAAATTTTTTCTTAGGGAAAAAAATAATCAGCACCTATGAGGTTCCGCAGAGAAAATCCTGTTTTTGTCTAAAGCCATGTGCAATTCAAAAGATATAACCACACTAAAAATAGCTTCATTCTTCTCCTAAGGAACTGCGCTTGCTGCACTTTTGAGTCTGAAACACATCCAAATACAGAGTGGTGAAAGCAAGAGAGAAGGAAAAAGAGTACGGAAGGAAAAAATGCTCACGTGTCTGATTTAAGAGACTGTGGTGCCTGCAGGAACGTGTGCAGGAAAGGTACATCAGATGTTTCATATACAGAAGACCACAAGAATGATAAAAATAAAAAAAATGAATACATTTAACTGTTAAATGTTAGATTTGATTGTTGGCCTGTTTACCGATTCATTGTTTTCCTTTTTAATCTTCTTTGGCTAAAACTGTCAGGTTTTTGTCCCTCTTTTAGCACACACAGATATACAGTTGCTTATAATGACTTCTCCAGTCTCAAAATTATTCAACCCCTTCATGGCAAGCATCTTCAGTACTTAGTAGAGCACCCTTTTGCTGTTATGACCTGCTGCAAACGAGATGCACAGCCAGACACCAGCTTCTGGCAGCGTTCCTGAGGAATCTTACCCCATTCCTCATGAGCAATGGCCTCCAGTTCAGTAATATTCTTGGGTTTGCGTGCTGTAACAGCCTTCTTCAAATCAAAAAGTCAGTGTGTGCATATATATATATATATATATATATATATATATATATATATATATATATATATATATATATATATATATATATATATATATATATATTCATATTCACATGGTAAATGCCATTACCATTTATGCCACAAACCTTTTACTAATACATCCAGCTTACTGATGTTGACTGCAATTAGACAAGTATGAAGTCAAGTATGAAGTCAAGTTGGACAGATTATTTCACATTAATGAACTTAAAACATTCTCTATTTACCCATACAGAAACAGAGCACACAGTCAGTGTGCTGGGAAGGGGGCGGGGCTTCCAGTTAATATTAGAAAGTTCAAAACAGTTGTGCAATAGTCAGACCATATTCATACATCGACTGCCTCTTGCACTGTTTTTGTTGGGAACAAAAAAAAAAAAAAATGTAATTTAAAAAGGGCATATCTGCCGTCTTCTTGTTTACTGCACTATACACTAGAGGTCAACCGATTGATCGATTTTGGCGATTAATCGGCACAGATAACTGATTGCTGGAACTATCGGTTATCTGTAAAAATCCACACCGATAGTTTTTCCCGGTTGCGTCCATTGCAGGAGTGGCTGAAGGGTCCGCTGTCATTATACAGTACGAGAGCGGCCTCTAGAGGCGAAATAAAAACTATCGCTGAGAAATTTTGTTGTGTTATTTAAAGTGTCTTTTGATTCGTTTTGGATTTCTCCATTCTTATTTGGAGAGTTACTTTTTGGTTCAGTTTGGATGCATCTTTTATTTAATATTTAGTAATAGTTCATATATTAATATTTATATAATTATTTAATTTTAAAAAGTACAGTACATTTTCATGGTACAGTCAGTACTGTTTATTTTTGTAATAAAGGTCAGCAACATCTTACTTTGAGTGTTATGTTTTCATTCAGTATCAATTTTAAAAACTGTTGGATGATTAGTCGGTTGTCGAAAGGTACCGTCCGACTTGGTGATCGTCGATCCACTAAAATCCACTATCGGTCGACTTCTACTATACACCCTTATAGGAAATATAATCTACATTAAAACGTTTGCACAACACCAACTCGCTGATCAGACGAAACTGAGAAGTGGGTGGGTGTGGCTTAATATTCTAATGATTGACAGCCCTGACTGAGTTTTGCTGAGGGTGCAGCTTACACAAGAGAAGGACAGAGCAGATTACATCATAAGGGTTAAAACTGAAGTGAAGTACAGATTAAAACAAGTCAGAATGTGAAATCTTACAAGTTTGTGAAAAAGTTGCTTGTCAGACATGTGTGTGTGTGTGTGTGTGTGTGTGTGTGTGTGTGTGTGTGTGTGTGTGTGTGTGAGAGAGAGAGAGAGAGAGAGAGACTCACGGGCAGCTCATCCTTGTGTGTCCAGACGCCGCTACACTGCCGCTGCTCGATGACCTGCTTAATGTTCATCAACACAGGCAGGGCCATGCAACCTGATGCAAAACTGAAGACACACACACACACACACACACACACACACAATAATAACAGTTAGCTAAGCTAATCAAAAACAAACAGAATACGACTTGCCAAACAGGAGTCGTGACCCTCACAGGACCTCACTCTCCCCTTTTGTTTTATTCTTTTATTTTACAAATGAATATTGCTCTAATTATGAAGCCACATTCTGTGCGTTACTGTTCTGAAATGTTTCAAGGAGCTCCATTCAAACTAGACACATTTAAAATGAAGAGCGTGCGTCTGCGGTTTTTGTCCTTCTGATATTTTATCAAAAACATTGAGTGACTCAGACTCTGTGGAACAGAAAGCAAGTAAACGAACATGAAAATAATCATTTATTGAAGATGGATTAAGCTCCATTTCATCAAACTGGAATAAAAATAAAGAAAGAAAAATGCGGGGTGGTCAAGGGTTGGGGTCGCAGAAAAGAGAAAGCAAAATAACCATCTGGGGTCGTTTGCCCGGAAAAAAGTTCAGAAAATAGAAACAAACGTCCTTTATATCCAGTTTAAAACAGTGTTGGAGATGGATCAAAGTGGAAAAAAAAAAAAGTTGTGCAGTGTTTTTTCCTCATTTCTTTAAGAAACGTGACAGACAACTGTTATTAGGTTATGTGGGGAAGGGGGCGGGGCATATATAGGCGTGGCGTGTTAAGTTCGCATATTTCTGTGCCTTTGTTTCCTGTATTTAATATTCTGTGGAAGTGTAATAAAAAAATGTATTATTCAAAACAAAATCAAAGTCATGCTGGGGACACACCCCTCAATTCTTTAGTGTAGTCTGTTAAAAATCTTCTGTAATAGTTTACACCAGATACCAGTCCACAAGCTTACTAGAAATATATTACTATAGTATACTATATTACTAGAAATATAACTGGACCCTTCTGACTGTAATAAAATGTCTCATCTATTTAAAATAAATAGATAAATATCCTTGCGTCCGTTCAAATATAAATGAACAGTATGATCAAGGTTCAATCTGGATTTTGTTCATTTACAGAAACCTACAGTGGTGATATTGGGTCTTATGGGAATATATAGTCTGCTTTAATACCTGCAGAAATACCTGCTCAATTTAATCAGCAAGCATGATCATGCTCCTTGGTTTGTTTTGTTTTCCCTTCTAACAAGCTTCCAGAAAAGACACAAATGTAAATAACAGAAATCACATCAAAGATTTCCATTCACTCATCATTCGATCTCTGAGTGCTGGACGTGTTTAAATCCACTCCAGCTTTTTTTATTTATTTATTTATTTATTTTTAATTGAACCATAGTTTTTAAAGAATTATGTTATCGGATGGTTAGATCGATATCACCAGATACTCGAGGTTTTAGTTTCTGTATTGATAAAAAAAATTTTTTTTAAAAATTAAAAAAAGAGAAGAAAAAGTGGCATCATGTAATCTCTATTTCTCTTTCTAATAAATCATACAAGGTTTTTCTTTTGCTCTCTCGTCATCATTTTTACTTTTTAAAACAAAGTTACACCCATGCTGGATGCTTGTTAAGTCCTTTTGGATACTGCTTCTGCCATAGTAATCGGCCTTTGTTGTGATTGTTGCGGCCAAAAATGCTCGATTTTGCTGCGGCTTTTCTTAGAAATTTTAGATGCAACTTGGAGGTTTTTTGCGCTTTTTTTGCGGAAAACTCTTTGAATTACACAAAATTGTTTTGCACGGACTTTCGCAGTGATGTCTGTTGGTAAATGAGACCTTCTAGCTGTACTCGTGTTCGACGCATGTGAATCAGAGAGGGCTTTGACTGGATGTGCTTTGTGATGAGGTCACATGACAAGCATCTTTTCTGCTAAAATTCCACCAGATATCAGGGATTTCTCTGTGTGCAAGTGAGAAATACCACAGGTATGTGAGCGGAGGAGTGATGGATCCATTCGCCTACTGCTCTGGACCCCTGCTGAACTCCCCCCGCCCCCACTGCTGTCTGATATCAGTGATTCAGAACTGAGTGATATAGAGTACACACTTAACAGCAGTTTAACTCCGTTTTCAATGTATGTGAGCAGTACGAAAATAATAATAATAATAATAATAATAATAAACAACAACAACAACAATCATACTTAATATGAATTGTTGTAAAACAAAATGATTTTTTATATCATTATTACTGGTAAATATTAGAAATCTTAAAACTGCATTAAATTAATCACCTTTAAGAGCAATACATCAATTAAACACATCAATAATTGCATTATTATTTACAAACTGAAATCTCAGAAGAGTGTACTGTGCCACAATTGAATTGAAAATTTATTTTTATTTCATAATTTAGAAATTATTATTTTTCCCCCCTTTTCATTTTAACAGCTTGTCAGTTTTTCATTTTTGTATTTATTTTTACTTACTACTGCTTTGCTGTTAGTAAACCTGTATCGTGATAGATATCGTGTACCACAGAAACGTCTTCACGTGTCGCGAGAGCAGCTGAAGGGGTGAGCATGTGACAGAATGACGTGTCTGACCTGACGCTGAGCGGAGACTCTACGGACAGGCCGAGCAGGGCGCAGGCGTCCCGGGTGAAGATGTTGCAGATCTCGGCCCACTGGTTGGTCTCGAGCAGACTGCGGTACGGAGAGTTCTCGATGCCGTTACGCAGGTAAACCAGGCTGCCCATTAGCACCTGGATATCTACACACCAACAACAGATGAACCAGACAGTAAACCACACAGACAACTATATTACTGGGTTAGAAGGATAAACATGATCTCTGAAGCTCCAGGTTAGTTTTAATCGTCTAGCAGCAATTAAGTCAAAGGAAATACATGGAAGCAATTTTTCAATACAATACTGATATCCAGGGCCAGCGCTTATGACTTGCGCTTCAGAGCATGCAGATGAAACGCCATCACAAACCTCATGTTATCTTGCGACTGGAGGCGGTTGCCTGATATTTGGGAACGGAATCGTGGGAGACAGTTCTGGGGGGTAATTATTATATACCAAATCATTCTGATGACAGATTTTGGCTCAGGCATTTAAGAAAGGCAAAAACAACATTTGAGATTCTGCACAACGTGATTGGTCCGCTGGTTGGTCCAGTTATGCCGACCTACCGCACCCCAGTTCCAACAACAACAAAAAAAAAAACTTTTCGGAGCCAATTATGATTTGTTGATGCAAAGTCACGTGACTTTTGATGCACATCGAGGAATTTATCCTGTAAATGTGTTTCCATCATAGTTTATGCGCACGTCTTCTTATCGAATAAAAAAATAAATAAATAAATAATTATACCATGGTCTGTCAAAATACTCGATTCTGATTGGCTGGAAGGTGTGCGTTAAAACCGTGTAATGCACAGGTAGTTCCAGTCAGTTTAATCACCGTTCTAAATTAATACGCTGCCTATAAAGAACCGTAACCATAGTAACATACAGTTACAGTTGCATAACAGTAGTTAAAATCACGGCCTCATTATTAGTAGAGACGCAGCACAGACGCAGGAAATTCACACACGCACAATATCTCTCTCTAATAACTATTTATTATAATTAATTCAAATAAATCTAATCTTATCGCACTACTTTATCTCTGTGTATGATTTAGAGCAGGCAGAATTCTAGACCTAACGACCCGTATATAAAATAACTAACAAAAAAAAATAATCGTTTCTTTTATCCTTTCAGTCTAATTTTGCACTGCAAACATCAATGACTGCTTTAACCGGTCAGCTT